>VXBC01011827.1:815282-826369 GCA_013399945.1 Ploceus nigricollis
TTTTTTTTTTTTGCAGGACAGCATAACTTTCATGAAGCCACCTGAAGAGAATATTCATTTAGTTTCTGGAGCAATTGTACTTGCTTGAGAATTTTGTAGTAGATTATCAAGATTTTTTTCTGTGCAAATATTGAGTTAGTCTAATATGTGAAAAGTCCAGTCTAATAAAACTTGATTTTTATGACTAAAAAGTCCTTGGACATTTTTGATAATATGTTCTGTAAGGGAGAGACTGAGGCAAGTATTTCTCAAAATTGTGGGGGATTTGGTTTCCTGTTGCATGTAACTTTATGCCTCACAAAATATTTGCCTCATATATTAGGAACATGAACCTAAGATTTAGTTTAATGAACAAGTAGGCTACATTTATCCAGTATATTGATATAATCTGCATTTCAGTGGACTTTTGAGTAAGACTTTACACAGAACTGGAACTACTAAATTATCAAAATATTTGCTTGCCACACACTTGATGCCTGTGTGGCATATTTTTTATCAAGCTTTCATAGCTTTCTATGTATTTGCCCTTTTATTCTCCCCCTTCTCTGTGTTTTGTGGCATACTGTTCTGTTAATATCTAAATTAAAAACATTGTGTTCTCACTTGATATTTTAATCAGACATTAATGGGCTTTTCTGTGAAAGCTGAGACAAATGTACCATTTCAAATGAAAATTTAAATTGTAAATTCTTTCTCAGTCTTTACAGCCTTATACAGACAATTTAAACCAAGTTGCCAATATTTTTATACTGATATTCTGTTAAATCCACTGAAGAAATCACATCTGCTCTGAAAACCATAACTGGGGATTTGTTCCTAGACATACTTCTATGAAGAAGATATATAAACATCTCCAAGCTATGAAGAGAAGATAACACAGTCTGATATATTTAACAACTACTGGGAAAAAAAATTGTTTAAAGGGGGAAAACACATTCCATGGTGAGATATCTATTTAACGTTTAGATAATTTGGAGAAAAGATAGAGGAATCTTTCCTCCCTACTCCCACAGAAATGAAAAAAGTGCAATTTTAGTGCATATTTTTCTAATTCTTTTCGGGCAGTGCACACACAAGGGTGATTTGGAGAAACTCAGAGAATTTTTACTAGTACATCAGTGAGCAACCATAATTGTGTTTTCTCCCTAACGAAGTCAATCCTCTACAAAGGTATAATGAAGTTAAAGTTTGTCTCTAAGGGCTGTGTTTCTTTGCCTGTAGGGTTTATGGTGTTCTCTTTTTTTCAATTTAAGGATCATCTGTTTCAACTGGAATCACACAAATTTGAGAGAGGACGAGGCAGGTGCCCTTTTGACCCCAGTTCTTCCTTCACCTCCATCTTAATTGGTAATGATCTTTATGTCACAAGCTTCACAGTCCTGTCAATCTGTCATTCTGGGTCTCTTTCTTCAGCACACCAAAGTGTTGTCAGCCTTCCATTGCAATCTTCCACATGTCAGACTTAATCCTCGTGGTGCTGCCCACATTAATATTACATTCCAGGCAGCATTAACCACAGCAAGGGTGTCTCACTGAAGTGGAATGTTGAATGACATGTGCCATCCTGAAGGTAATTGATTGTTGTGTAATTATGGAAATAATCATTTCCTGCTTTCCTTAAAAGCAAAGGAGCATGACTGGTTTAGTCATTTACAGCACTTTTGTTTTCATCTACTGAGATGAATCGGAGCAACAAGCACCCTGTAAAAATGTGAATTTAACTGTTTTTATATCAAGCTTTATTGATTATATAAATTACCATTTTTGAGATTATTTTTTTTTTAATTTCAGTGCTGCCTTCTAACAAAACTGCCGCAAACTGGTGATTCTGTGTTAGAAGAGTTGATCTCATACTCAAAAGATATAAAAATAGAATTCAGTCTAAGTCCTGCTGTGCTGAGATAGGGCTCCTCTGGGCCTTGCTGGGAAGTGTAGCACTACGGGACTGGGATCTTTGGAGCTGTGATATAGCAAGCCATATGGGTTTTCCACAAAAATGTTTCCTTAAAACATTTTGTGAGATGAAGAAAAGACAGTCTTGGCACTATTGACTAGCTGTACAGTGACTAAAAATAGCCTGGAACAGCAGGTAAATGGTAAAAGCTAGATGGAGTTAGGGAGTAGCACAATGATTTCTGGGTTTAGAAAACATAAACAGAAACTGAGCATTCAAAAGGTATATAGATTAAAAGAAAGAGCTAGAAAGAGAAGCTAAAGTTTAAATAAATTTTCTATTTTTCAGGGATAAAAAAGAGGATTTTAGGGCCCTTTTGATATTTACATTTGTCTCTGCTTCTTAAAATCAGGCAGCTAAATTCTCTGATGATTAACCACAATGGTATTTCTCATCCACGGTGGTGATGAAATATTGGTCATGAGTGACAGTTGTATTTTTACATGTTAGGTTTATTTGTTCCTTTACATTAACATTAATTAAAAGAAGAATCTTCAGCAGTAATGACAACTTTTTCACACTGCAGCAATTCATCAAAATATCCTTCAATTTCATTAAAAAAAAAGTAAATTAGAGCTCTAATTCTTAAGAGTTAGTGGGTTAAGAAGTCATAGAAGGATCAGAAAAACATAATATATTTTGCCTGACCCTTCAAAATCCATGAAGCACAGATTGTCATGCTTTTATCCCACCCTTATTTCTAAATTGTTTCTACAGTTTTTGACACATTCCAGTCTTAGCTAAGCCTGGGAACAAAGACTCACAGAATTGCTGTAGGCCTGAAACCTCATGGTCTAATCTTGAAGTCCTCCTCAACCTTTTCTCAGATAGAAGTAAATAAATTAGCCTGATCAGGTTCCTACTGTGAGATCAATGTGAATTTTATTTGCTTAAATGGAAGCCAGATTGTCTCACTGAGTTTTAAGAGTTTGCCTGAATTATGGGAGGTCCTATGGATCCTCATATTTTTATCTGAAGGAGAAAACAATTCCTTTACCCTTCCCTGGTAAAGGCTGATTTGATCATTGACAAAGATATCTGACAAAGCTAAAAATTCTGTAATGTAGCGAGGTTAACAGGAGAAAATAATATATTTGTCAGATCACTGATACACCAAAAAACAGACTAACTTTCGCCTCTTCATCAAAACTAGCGAAGTATTTAGAAGCTGTTTTTCTAGCTATCCATTAGGAAATTCTATAATTTCAAGTTATCATGCAATGATATTTTAAAAGCATAAGAAAATTCTTCCAAGATTTTATTATTTTATTTATTGTTTCATATTTTGACTATTGGAGTTAAACAATTCCAACACTTAGGAAGACTATCTTAAAGAAGTTTGAATTTCCATTTATTCTATTTTATTCTACCAACTTCTACTACCCAGAGACACACAGTTCACAGAATAAAATGCTGCACCTTAGACTCCAGGATGTGTGTCCTTTGTCTCTTCAGGCAGACAGTTGAAAAGGTTGGAAGACCTAGATGCAAACACAGGGAATAATAATCTTTTAATTGACATTTGAGAATGAGAAGGCTTCTAATGCCAAATGCACTGAGAAGGAAGGGGTGCTCCTTCATTCAGACAAGCACTGAGTTCAGCTCATGATGGACATTTTCCCATGACAGGAGATGCGAACTACACCATGCACCCTCCAAGACTGGTCTTCCAGTCATTCTTCTTGGAGGTTTAATTCTTCTTTATGCACTTCAATTTTCTTAGAAAGTGAAATCTGCTCCAGGTATGAAGTCAGCATAATCTTGGAGGCTGCACCCCAGAGCTGTCTGCACTCTCTGATGCAGGTTCAGCCAATGTGCATGTCCTTGAAAAGGTTTTATGCAAACCTGTCAGCAAAGCACAGCCCAGCACCTTCTTCCCCCTAAGGAAAGTATTCAAAACGTGATCCCACCTCTGCCCCTCACATTAACACAGCACCTACACCAGCATGGCCATTGACTAACAATGAGGATTAGGCTAACAAGAAAACTTCACATACCTCTCATAAAGTTTTAAAAGCTTTTAAAATCTTGATCTTGAAAGATCATTTGCACCATAACCATTTAGGACCAGATTTAGCTGAATTAATTTAGGAAGAAAGATAATTCCTTGTTCCCCATCTCTTTATGTATTTCAGCACAAGAGTTAAAATACCCACTCCAATAAAACAACAGTTCATGACTTGGCTTGAAAATGAAATATCTGTGCTGTTGTAAGCATTATTGTAGATTATCTGACCCACTAGTGAAGTAGCTTGTGATGAATTCCTCAATATATGAACAATTAATTTATTGCCAGCATCAGGAAACAGAATGGAAGTTGGATGGCAGACAGGTTGAATAAAATGTTTATGTTTAGCTCAACGATATATAAAACTTTTGGACTTTTATTCCTAATGAACTCCCCCATCTGCTTTCAATAGCCAAAACTATTTTTGATACCAGATCTTGCACACTGATTAACTTAGACCACACTAGCTGAGAAATTAGTTTATGTCCACATAGTCTTACCTGCAATATATCAGAAGCAAGTGGTGAAAAACCTAAAGTACCTCTGAATAGGTTAATATCCAGGGAATCCATTCCAAAAGTATTTTCTGCTTTTACAGTTTTTCTAGTCTAGACAAAAATACATTTTTTCTCAAAACACAAGACAAAATACTTGAGTAACAGACAGAAAATACAAATATACAGAGGTACTAGTTTACCAGTTAAACAATAGAGTTTTTTAAAATTTTCTGTTTTCATACTGCCGGAAGTATCATTTTTCTAAAATGTGAATTAGTCTTCTGATTTTAGTCATCATATGAGTAATAACTGACTGACAGTCAAAGAAATGCATGAAAGGTGCAGTTTGTGTTCTACTCATTACATTCTAATGCTTTATTCATAAAATAAATTTTCCATTTTACACAAAAAAGACTACTGATGCATAATAGCTTGTGTTTGCATTTGTTCCTTCATTCTAATTTCATGCAGGTACAAAAAACATCCCACCTTTAAGGTGGTAGCAGCCTATTTATAGAAATCTTTTGTGTGAGTAATTTAATTTAAATGCTTCAATCTGTTTTGGTTTAGGGTTGCCACCTAGGAATTTTGAAGGGTTTAGAAAAAAAAAGTTTGTGGTTTAATTTGTTAGTATTTTGCCTTGAATTAAAGGCAATTTGAAGGTATTTTTAAATGGTCACCATTGAATTTTGATATATTTGTTAGCTTGAAAAAATGCTAGCTAAAAGATGAAAAAATGCTAGCTAAAAAGTATGTGTGCATCACTTGAGCTAAAACTGGTCTTTGAGGTCCATGGGAGTTTTCTGTTTGCTTAAATAAGGAAAGAAGAAAGTTTTTATTTTTTTTAGAACATGACTAACCAGGCTGTTAACCTGTTTAACAAAACTTAAATTTTAGCATTTTAACATGTAGCTGAGGTTGGACTGGAAGAGGGGAGGAGTAGTGAAGGTCTCTGAAGTTACTCAGCTGATTTTCACTGGAAGGTAGAGGTTAGTCAGTGTGATGTGCAGCAGTATGAAACCCTGCAACCAAAACAGGAATGAATTGATATGTGATAATAGTTTTTCAAGGGAGGAGAAAAAAGTAGAAATCTTTCCAGAATTCTTCAAACCCCAATTTTAGGTTATCTCTAAATCTGGAATTGGTCAGCACCTGTAAAAACCTAGCAGTGTTCAAAATTTGCAACTTACATTTATACAAAACACTATTGAAAAGGACAAGAGAAGATCCTCTTAGTGTCAAAACTACGAAATATCTCGGAATTATGTTGAATGTTTTTGTGCTGAGATATTTGGCAATCACATTTGTCAGTTCTGTCCCATTGTTGTTCTTAGGTGAAGTGACCTGTCTGCTCACACATGACACTTATATTTAGTTTAGTAACCTTTTCTCCCCTCAGGATCTCACAGGTACAATCAGTTATAACTTCTTCAGTATACGGTAGAATGCCATACCAGCAGGTTAATTATTTATAACAACATTTTATACCTATGTCAAACAGAAGGAATAGACTTCATATTCAAACTTGAGAACATCTGGACTCACAGATGTCAATCCTGATCATTGGCAATATGTGATGAATCATTTACCCTACATTGATGCATTTTCCAAGATACATTATAGTTCTGAAAAGATAAAATGTTCTGTTTCGCATTACACATCACCTAAACTAAAAAGAATACCAGTTAGTCTGATATATTTTTCCAATAGACTTCCCAAAGGGAGATATACGACTAATGTAACTCATTAATTAGGGATGTGAGGATTGTTTGAAACAAATAAAGTTGTAAAGACACTGGCAAATTCTACAGTTTAGGCAGCTCTGTGCTGTTTGAAAAATAAAGTTCTCTATTAGTTTTGGGCAACCTTCACTTGTACAGATGCTATAATTTATACTTAATTTTTACTTCACTTGCCAGTGTTTTACACTAAATCTCGACCATGTATTATTTTCCAGGGCAATAAGCATTCTGTATATGATGAAGCCTAAGGCAAAACTGTGCTCAGCTCTGGCTCAGCAGAGGTGTTGGAATCAGCCCCAGCTGCCAAAATATTAACTTTTCAGAATAATCATTCACAATTATGCCACCATTCAATTCATGTGTCTCTCTTAAAAGAAACAAAATTCACACTTTGCGGGAGACTTGCAAACAAAATTCTTGCTTTCTGCTACAACCTTTTAAAAGTGTCAACAAACATTATTTGGATGTATCAGTCATGTTTCTTTTGATTAGGGTGCAGGAAGCTGTGTCACTGAAGCCTCCAAACAGATTAGCCTTCAACTGGAAATAATTTATTTTCCTCTCCTTGTGTAGTTTAATTCCTTTCATGTTATTTTCTAGCATAAGGATGCCACCTAGGGACAACTGCTTGCTGAAGCTGCCTGCTTCTTAAACTGGGGCTAAAATATTTGTAATCCAAGTCCACAAGGATATGAAATAAATTATTGTTAATGCTTGGTCAGTTGAGGGGAATAGTGTCTATGCAAAACTGGAAGGTAGAAGTATTGATGGCATATTCCCAAGGTAAAATATATCCAATATCACAATTTAAGATGGGTCGGAGATAGGTTTGATTCTTGAACATATTAAATTGTGCCTATATACATATTTATTTTTCAACAGCATCTGTCATTCAGTGTATTATTTCTAAATATTCTGATGATTTCTTAATTTGTGAATACCATCTAAATCCTTTGAAAATGAGACTCAATTTCTGTTTTCATAAATTTTTCAAGAAATATTAATCACCAGTTGTGGAGGATGGATGAAATCTCAGGTTCTGTCCTTGCGCTGGTAAATATTTCAATGCTAAAAAATAAACAAGAACAAAAACAAGAACAAAACAAGATTGCTGGACCAGAGAAAATAGTGCCTTTTTTTTTGTGTCCACTGAACATGGAATCCCCTCAGCCAGCAAGTTATTCCCAAACTGTAATTATTCCAGGTGAAGTGGAACAGTTCCAGTAGGATGCCTGGAAAATCTCTCAGCCTAATAATTAGCACATACCATATTTATAATGTGGTTCCTATCACGTGCAATGAAAGTAATATGTAAAGTATTACGAAATTGTTTCATTTTAGGTTTTTATTTGAATGTCTGGTCTGCAGGTGGCGAACTTTTTACTGGTCTCTACAGCGACTACTGGGGAAGAGATGCTGCCGTGTTTCGCTCCATGAACCGCGCGGCCCATCTTCGCACTGAGCCTGACAATGAGCGCCTGCTGAAAGGTGTGGGAAGGAGAAGGAGCTGAAACCAGAGGTGTTTCAGATGGCTAGACAATTTCTGGTTTGCATGGGATCAGAGATTGCTATGCAAATATGCAAATATTAGCATTGGGTTCAAAATTCAAATTAAAGTATGTAAAACACAGAGAATGGGACTGGAAAACTGGCAAAAATACAAAAGAATATTAATTTGTCAATTGAAGGTATAAAAATATTTCAAAATTAATCTATTCTACATGTTCTATAGATACCAACCCAAAAAAATTTTTTAAAATTATTTCTATTACCCAATTGCTCTTAGATAGCTCTCTGACTGACAGAGCCCTTATCTCTAATTTTATTTTTTGGTTGCTATCAGCTGGTTTTAAGGCTTGTGAAAATAAGGCAATATTTTAATAACTGGATTAATTACTTTTTGTTTTTTTTAAAGAACCAAAATTTGTTGGCTCATACATGATTCCTGACAACGAAGATCACGATGATAACAAAGTATATTTCTTCTTTACTGAAAAAGCTTTGGAAGCTGAGACAAGCACTCATGCCATATATTCCAGAGTGGGACGTGTATGTGCGGTAAGAGCCTTTCTCTGATGGTGCAGATAAGAAACTAGAACAAATGATGCAAATTATTCAATTTCATTTGCAAAATCATTTTCAGCAAATTATTATCACAAACAGACTTAAGTTTTGCCAGGAGCAGAAAGATCACAAGGAAAGATTTTGCTTCCCTGTACTGCTCTGTTCAATACTCCATTTCCCACTCGGGCCATCCTCCTGGTGTGTTGATCTCATCTCTTTTTGGCTCCCTGGCCCCACACACAGCAGTAAGATCTCAGGCAGTTGCTGAAGAAGAACACTGTTAGCATATGATCTCCCAGCTGCCCATATTGGTGCTCTCTAAACACTGATGAATTTTGGATGCCTTCCTCTTCTAATAACCAAGTACTGTAAGGCTGATGAGAGGAGGTCTCCCATTTTCCCACTGGGACTAGATCAGCATGATTAAAAGAAAGAAAGAGAAGGATATTTCTTAACACCTGATTTTATTTAAAAAAAAGTTTGTATTCCCCCTCCTAACTGTAAGGGATACAGTTTAGGGGATAGTTCAGAGGATTCCTAAAATTATTGGGCAAAGAGCAAGATACAATTAATTATTTTCTGTCACTTCAAAAAGTGGTATTTGTCATGTATGCTCACCAGCATACTGCCCCTTAAACTTTCTTTAGGTATAACTTAAAAACATCTGATGTATGCAAAGTAACAAATTCCGGCCTCGGACATTAATGTTCACAAAGCCACTTGGATTTCTGGATTCCAAACTGCATCAAGATCCAAGCTGGAATTCTTTGGCTTATGTTCTGAATATATGCCTGGATAGATTATTTTAATAGTTCCCCCTACTCTGCAATATATCCACCAGGAAGTCTTATCTCTAGCCATGGGTTAAAGGAAAATCCCACTGACCTTTCTCTTCCACTTCTCCAAAACTTATCTGGCCATTAACTTCACAGCTGTATGTCATAATTCAGATTTGATTTAGTGAATGCAAAAAATTGCTAGCTGGTGATTCAAGAACTGGCTTTTTTTCCCCAGCTTTTGCATTTTCATCTGAGCTGTAACAGGTTTTGTAACACAGAGGCATCTACTCTGCATATTTCGACTTTTCTGAGGAAAAAAGGTCTCTGTTTGTGAGAGGAGTTTTGCAAGCCTGTTGCAGAGCCTTCAACAGCCAATTACACAGGTCTTGAATATAAGGCCACAGATTGAGGATGCATCCTAAAGCAAGTAATATTAAATGTTCCCTTTTCTTGAAAGTCCCAATGCTTGCAAGAGCAAGAAAAAGGTGAGACAGCCTTAGCAAGGCAGGTGTTATTTAAAGTTGTTGAAAATGTTAGAAAACCATGTAAATAATTGCCTCAGACTTGCCCCAGCTACACCAGGTCTATAGATAGATTCACGGCTTCAGTTTCCAGATACATTGAACAATCCCCACACTGAGCTCTTAAAGCAAAGCTAAACTTCAGTAATGTGCTCAGTATAGCTAGTTTGCAAAAATAAGCAATAAAAAAAGTTTTACAACAGCTGAATAGCTAAAACTATCCAGGGATGTGGTACAGAATTAAAAAATTCATATGAAACCACAGATCTTAATGAGACCTGGACTTGATCAGTGCAATCCTACTTGAAAACTGACTCCAGAGAAATAATTCTAGTAATAGACATGTGGTTAGAAAATGGATGCTTTTGACATTAGAAGATATAATGAGCAGCTAATTCATCAGAGATGTTTGTGCTTCTAGACTTACTCATTCATATTACCACTGGCATTTGTTTCTCTCTACACAGAATGACATGGGAGGCCAGCGAATGCTCGTCAATAAATGGACCACTTTCCTCAAAACCAGACTAGTTTGTTCTGTGCCTGGGAGAAATGGAATTGATACACATTTTGATGAATTAGGTAAATATCCTAGACAGCAACCAACTAGAAACCATGGAAAAAACATATACCTTCATGATAACACATCTTACTGTCAAATATTGCACTTGTATTCATTATCAGGGAATGGTGGTTAGTGCTGCTTCCAACGTATATGAAGTTCTACAGATATGGAGTTCACTATCACCAATTACTCCTTTATGTACTGCATTGTTTTTAAAGATTAAAATCTGCATAAAATTAAATGGAATAAATGAGTAAAATATGATTATGCTTTTAAGAATCAATTAATTTTCTTTTGGTGGGCTGGGAGAAGTAGGTTTTTAACAATAACATTGCATTTAAATTTTACAGAGGATGTGTTTTTGCTGCAAACTCGTGATAACAAAAATCCAGTGATATTTGGCCTCTTCAACACGACAAGGTAAACAACTAGAAGAAATAATAGCAGCCATAGATGAATGTTTGAACTGTCCATTAAAGAGATAGAAGCTGGATGACACATATCCCTTAGCAACTATATAGTAAACAGTTTAATCTCAGTTCTATTCACAGCGGGCTTCCTTGTTAATGTAAAAACTTCTCTATAACACTCAGGGGCTTGAAGTGTCATTCTGTGATTCAGTATATCTGGATCATAAATTAATTAAGTGTTTCTCAGCTTGACAGTTTCCTATGTCAAAGGATATGCACATCTGCATGCTTATAAGAACAGCATCTCAGAGCCACCTGTCTTCCTTTAAGAGCTCCACTGTGATTCAAGGTTAAGTAGATAGCAGCTTAAATTCCTACTAACTTCTTAGTGAAGTCTAAAGCAACAGCTACCATGTTGCTGGTGGCCTCCTTTTCCTTTTCCACTGCAGCCTAACTCAGGTGCAAGCACACAGTGCTCTCAGCTTGGAAATCTGACTGTTAGTTTAGGATGTAACTGGTAGAAAAGAGCACCTATGCTTTTGAAACT
>VXBC01011827.1:826405-845512 GCA_013399945.1 Ploceus nigricollis
TTTTAATAACAAAAGGCAGATCTGCACCTTTAGGGCTGCATTCACCTGGCATTTCCTAATGATTCTTGATGCCAATAGAGAAAGTTGGGCATCAAATTGAAATTTCCTGGATCATCTTCTACAGTCTTCAGAAATAATTTCTTTGTAGAGAGCACTGATGCTTCTTTAAAAAAAAACCCCAAAAACAAAAAACAAACAAACAAAAAGAAACAAAAAAAACCCCAAAAATCACAAAAAACTGAAAACAATTGCTCTTCTGGAACAAAATAAAACAAAATTTAAAAATAAAATGTAAAAATAAAATTTAAAAATAAAATAGATATCTTTATCTGGATAGTTCTACATAAAGTGATCCGATCTACCTAATAATACCAACGAACATTCCCACTCAATACAAAAGGGACTAATTTTAGGACTGTTCATTTTAGTCAGCATTTGTTGGTTCCCATCTTTCCAAGCAAAAGACAGTAGGAAAAATGTTAAAGAAGAAAAATAGTCAACTGTTTAAGTCACTAATCAAAGACATACAGGACCTAAGTTCAGTCTATTTTGCTTTCTCTGTTTCTAAACAAATAATTTAGAGTTTGTGTACACTAGCATCAAATTTTGGCATAACAACACAGAGCTTCGTTGGAGAAATGTTATGAATATAAACACATTAAAGACTTTTAAAGAACATTGGATGCAATATTTAGAAGAAAAGTATATAGGAAAGAATAAGTAGTGTTTTCTCCCTGATTGCTGTTGAAATGTGACTTGTTTTTAATTACATAACAATGCCACTATTATCTGGACAGAATATGACATATTGCTTTAATAATGTCTTTAAATTTTACTTCATAGCAATATATTCAGAGGATATGCTGTGTGTGTTTACCACATGGCAAGTGTCCGAGCAGCTTTCAATGGACCATATGCTCATAAAGAAGGACCTGAATACCACTGGGCTCTCTATGAAAGAAAAGTACCTTATCCTAGACCTGGTTCAGTAAGTACAGTCTATTTTCCACTGCTTTGCTATGTTAATGATTTTGGAAAGAAAAAGCAGACTGCTGCTAATGTACAAATCTTCCTGACTTCGCAGTCCAGGATATTCTTTGAATATCTACATACTCCAGCTATTCTTGGAAAAGTGTGGAATGGCTCAACAATAGGCTTGATTAAGTGCTAGAACCATACATTTTCCAAAGAAAATAGTTGGATCAAGTATATAAGATTTTTCAAAATCCTGTTGGGACATGATTTTATCGACATTGTTGATAAAAAGGTCCTAAGGTCCCCATTGTTGACCTGTGTAAAGGTCCTAAGGTCCCAAAATTAGGACCCCAGGCAAAAGGGATAGAAAGAGGAAGATCAGAAGGTGGGTCAGATGCATTCCATTTCATTCAGAAACATTAAGTGCATTACCTGTGAAGGAACCTCTCCTTCTTTCTTTAGCGTTTGGAAACCGGGACATTTAACAAATGTTAAAGGAAGGAAAAAAAAAAAACAACAAAAAAAACCCCCAAGAGAATTCACTATTTCAATAGTTTCAATATTTCAATAGTTTTCAGGTGGTTCTCGTTCCTTTTTTCCATCTCATTTTCCAAAAGGATCAAATTTAAATACTTCTGCAATTTAGATCAATGAGCAGGTAAGAAATTAGACATATTTTAATAAAAGAAACTAATCAGAATAAATGCATTTGAAGATAAGGAGCAAATTCTCCATTATTCAAAGTCTTTTGCTCAAGATTGGTTCTTTCTGGAAGCAATGGTCTGGCACCCTCACAGTTCATTGATTTCCTTTCAGACATCACAGAGTGAGATTTTGCTACCCTTCAATCAGGTTCCTGAACTTATCAATATTCTTGTTCTGTACCTTTTACAAATATAAAAATATTAAAACAACACTGTGAAAAACCAAAGTCAGAAAAATCACTCATAGTTTTTGGTAATTTTCACATAGGTTTTTTATAACCATTTTTTTTTTTCAATGGCTATTAACTGTAGGAAAGAAACAAGACGTATTTTGAAAATGCAATTAAATGGGAGTTACTGTAGCAAGCATTCAGCAGCTATAGAGGTGCTGTCATGTATGGAGCTGTTCCTGTCTGGCACTTAGATTTCTGGAGGAAATCACAAACTCATGACTTGAGAGACAAATAATTAACTTCTACAAGGAATTGCTATGTTGTTTTCTCAAGGACATCACAAGTAATCTTCACCTCAAGCTCTTTTCCTGTTTCACTGTCTTTTTAGGTGTTTCTGCAGTTTCTGTGCCAGGTGCTCATATCCCCACTTGAGGGGTGAGGAGGCACAGGTCAAAGATACCCTTTGCATTGCAGGGCCTTTCACCATCTCACAGAGCAGGCACAACCTCCAGGAGGATGCAGGCACTGCCAGCCTAACTCAGCACAACATCCAGGATTTCTTTTTTGCCCTGTGCCTTTTGGGATTACAACTCCCTACCCACCCATGGCGATTGTCATGTGCTGCAAAGCTGCTTTTGTTTACACTCATGAAGGTCTACCCCTTGTCACGTCAGCATTGGGCAGGTTTCTAACTCTGAGCAAAGACATTTCTAACAGCTGTTTGGCTAAATCCCACCCCAGTTTTCACATTTTGCCTTTTAATCTCCTCTCAGGCTTGGGGACTCACTCTCTTGAACTTAAAGGTGTAATAAACAGTTGCTGGACATTCCCTTCAGTGCTGTTTTCCCTTTGCTGACTGAATCAATATTCCATTTTATACTAAAAGCAATAATTTCCCTAAGTAAACGCTGCATACAATTAGTTTATCACTGAATCTCATGAATGAGAGATGGAAAGACCTATTAGCTTGTCTGTTCTTTTGTACTGATGCCTTTCTCCCTGTCGTATGATTTCAAATGCATGCTCTTTCTCATTTTAAATTAATAATTTAAAATTAATATTTTTCTGTAATTCTCTTGAGGTCACAGACATAAGTCAAAATTTAGCAGCAGATACTCCAAAAAAGAGGTTGTCTAGGATTTAAACATTATGAATATGATTTTACCATCTTGGCCAATGAGCTACCCCTGTAGCAGTGATGACATCAATACCAAATATTTTTTGTTTGTTTAATATCAATTGAAGTCATTAGTATTGAGTCAGGATAGAAAAACAGGTAAATAAATTATCATGTTTTAGGAAAAATGGTTGAATTCACAGGAATTATTGGTTTCCTATTTGATATTTTGTGTAGCAAATGTATGGGTTTTGTAGTTTCACCAAATAATGAGACTGTACTATGCATGGATTGCAGAATAGCTGTATATTTTGCAAAGATTATACGATCCAAGTTCTTTAAGTGGTATTCATTTTTTTTCTGGGCAGTAGAACACCTCACATATGTTATTTGGACTAGCACTAAACACAGGCATGAAATCAGTATTAATGACTGCAGTTATTACATTGATATCTCCTAGCACTGAAGATTAAATGGTGTCTTTTTGGCAAGAAGGAGAGAATACAGAGCCAGCACTTCAGCAAGGTTGACTATGATTTATAGGAAGGCTGCCCTAAGTTCCACTTGCTTTCAATGCTTCTCTTCCTTGGCCGTGTTTGGGTCAGATTAGAGTGTCACCTCCCCAAAAAGGCAAGGCATAGGAACAGAAAAAGGAACAGAAGAGTGCAATTAATTTCCCAATATCAGGGAAAAAATGAGCTGAGGAAGCAGGTCTCTCCTAGGTACTAAGAGATTTAATTGTGGATTTCTTTATGTGTTGCAGAGCACATCAGAGGCTGAAGTAGATGGCTCTGCCAGGTAACAGAGCATTAATTGATTCATTTATAGCTACTCATTTAGGGCACAGTTTAGAGGTCTTTTCTTTTTGCATGAAGAGAAATTGTGTAGCAGGCTGTAGCCAAGTGTTAGGCTTCACACTCCAAACAATGTGCAGCATGTTGGTAAACTAAATCCCACTACCTTTCCTGCTACAGGAGTGACAGTGACAAGAGGCAAAAAATAACCTACTAATGGGTGTCTCTGAGAGTCAGCACTTATTTATCTTAGGATTGAATGAGTAAAGAATAAATCTATGAGGAATGAGAATAGACCTTAAAGCTAAATAAGCAGAAAGTCACTGCTAAGAGTCACACAGGTTCTGACAGACTCTGCAATCCTCTGCCATAGTTTCTCCTGGTTTTTTTACTTCATTTAGCCTGTGTGAAATGACATCAGCTACATCAAGTGGGGTTGATAGACTTCAGAGACAGCTGCATCTACTGTTTCCTTTCTAGACTACTTGATTTTATTTAATTAAAATGAAAAGCCTGTGAATGATTATTTTTATTAAATCTCTCCAGGACTAGAACTTTGCAAAGGGAACTTGGCAATGCCTATTCACTTGATGTGCTGTGCAGTGCATGGGAAGCACAGGCTTAGCCTGTCTTCTTGCTCCAGCTCTGTCTCTTTATTGCAAACAGCCGGTAAAATTCCATCACTAGGTTGATTAGACAATTACTTTTAAGTCAACAGTGAAGAAATACATTCCTGTAGCTAAACCCAAAAAGTGGAAACAAACATTGCCCTGCTTGACAAGTGCAGGAGTTTGTTATTGTCGATTACAGCTGACCACAAGTTTAAAATTACTGTTTCCAGTAAACATAAGGAGTATTGTATTTCATTTTATTGATTGAAAAATCCAATTTAAATAGAGAAAGGTTGCTACTGTGGCTTTGCTTGAAATGCTTCCTAAAACCACACTGTCTTATGACTATTTGGAGAAAGTGAATGGTTACTGAGATATTTCCAGCTTGATCATAAATGGTTTCAATTAGACATCATGAAGCAAATTGGAAATGTAGGATCTATGTTCAGTTGGGAAACACTATCTCGTTCACAAAGCATCCTAAAATTAACTTCTCTCTTTAACGCAGTAAATTATCTCTAATTGCACATTTGACTGAAGGAGTAAGCGTCTTTTAATCAGTCATTGACATAAAGTTTATTTGCTTTGCAAACTGGCAGATTGATCAGTGCAAACATTGATATTTGAAGCTAAACCGTGATATATAATACTGTCATCGAGAGTCAGGAATCAGAATCAAACATAATACTCTTAGAATGAATGAAATCAAGAATTACTGTTGCTGATGGCATAATTTTTAAGTGTGTTTAGTTTCTTATGGTAATACATTTTGCAATCAAAAATAGTAAGACTAGAGATTGATTTCAAGCATTAGTGCTCTGCTGACTTTGCAAGGCTGTTTCTCTAGTGGGAGAGAAAAGCCCTTTCTTCTTACTGTCCATGAACATTTTGATTGCATCTTCAATGTGAGTTTGGGGAAGAAATAAGCACTATAGCTTTTGTCAAAATCTAAAAGTGTTACCCTTTATTCTATCTTAGTATGCCAAAGAGGGATGAACTCCTGCTTCCTAAACATGACAATGCCAAGGCACTGTAGCATTTCCTTTCTTCTCATGATTAATAATTGACGCATGCAAAAAGTACAGGGTTCACTGTCCTAATTCTTGCTGTGGTCTTCTGTGCTAGGTTTTCTGTAGACTTGTCTTTATCCCTGAAAACAAGACCCTTTTCTGATAATTTTTTGGGGCAAACCTTCAGGATAATCTGTGTTCTATGTTTTTGCAGTGTGCCAGCAAGGTGAACGGCGGGCTGTACACCACCACTAAAGACTATCCTGATGAAGCTGTCCATTTTGCCAGGAGTCATCCACTGATGTATCAGCCCATCAGGCCTGTTCATAAGAGACCAATACTAGTAAAAACAGATGGAAAGTACAATCTTAAACAAATAGCAGTGGACAGAGTGGAAGCTGAAGATGGACAATATGATGTTTTGTTCATTGGCACAGGTAAATAAAGAAAGCAAGAAAGAATTTTTACATTTATGATTTTGCAAGGTTTTTTGTCTATTTTTTTGTTTTGTTTTGTTTCGTTTCTCCAGGATGAAGCAAATCAATGCAACATTTATTTTTATCAACTTTTATTTTCATGTCTTCACCTTACAGAGGATGTTAGTCATTCTAGACATGTGCTTCACTGTGATGCTAATTATGATATAGGAAAGTAATGGTAGGGAACTATTTAAAAACTAGCAAGAGCAACAAGTATAGGATTCCATTTTAATTTATTTTCTTGTCAAAAAAGAATATTAGATTAGAACAACCAGCCTTATTTTTTAAACTTCAGAACACTGTCATGTATCTAAGCTGACACTTGGAGACCTGAGAGAAACAAAGGTGATATGATTTCCAAAAATATCTGTTCAAGTTATTGGCTTTATTCCACAGTTTCTTTTCCCCATTTTTGGAGACAAGAAGTCTAGCTGATACCATTAAAAAAACCCACCAGCTTCCAGATTTGGGTTTCAACACAGATCAAAGAAGGAAGGAGGAAATGCCCAATTTCAAAAAACCCAAAACTTTTAGAAGTCTCCTTCCAAGATTTCTTGTCTTTTTTCTGTGCCATTTTATTAAAATATAGAGAGCTTGTTTAAAAAGAATTTTTAAGCATCTTCCTGACAAACACAATAAATGCAAAATATAGGATATACCTGCACTGAGTCTAAGAAAGTATAGAAAAAATATCCTAATGGTATTTGAAAAATAGAAAAACTTAAGAAAACAACAGGAAAGGCTGGAACTACACAAGACTTAAGTCACATCTAATCTGTCTGGAAAAAAACCAAGGATTCTTACATTCACATTTAATCAATTTAACAACAGGAGTGGTATCACAAATCATTTTGACCATTTTGTCTAGGAAAGCAGTTCCAGTGAATTATTTTTTACTAATGAAATTCCTCTGATAAGTACATTTCAATGTTGAGAACATTCAAAAAAATCACGTTCATAGAATAGCAAAGTCCTATTTTTATTAGTGTTGTTTTCTAAGGTTTTAAACAGCCTTGGTATGGTCTTGGTAATGAATTTAACTGTGGTCTGTAAAACATTGTATCACATGTCACTTATTTCTGTACAACAGATTTTACATTGGGTCCTACATCCTTCATATTTTCTCCTTGCATTTCTAATTGAGACTGCATCAAATATTCTTGTACACAAGTCATTTGTTCAGCAAAGTTGAATCCAAAGTGGCTTAAGTGTGTGCTTTAGAGC
The DNA here is from genome assembly GCA_013399945.1 of Ploceus nigricollis. Taxonomy (NCBI): domain Eukaryota; kingdom Metazoa; phylum Chordata; class Aves; order Passeriformes; family Ploceidae; genus Ploceus; species Ploceus nigricollis. The sequence goes on from VXBC01011827.1 coordinate 833,493, forward strand.
TGCGCTGGATTGGCCCCCAACATCTGCCTAGTGTTCTCAAGCTGTCTGATCTCAGGTGACATGAAATTCCAGCAAAAGAATTTGGGTTTTAGAAGCCCTGAAATGAAACCTGCAATCACTACTCTGGCAAAGCTCCCATCAGAAAACTCACTGCTTATTTGGGCAATATAATGTTAGAAAGGGTTGATATATATTTTTTAATCCCAGTCCAACACCTGCTGTGTAACATTAGTAAACAGCATCTTACAGCTGAGCAAGTTTCCTTAGGGTAGCAGTGCAGGCTAGAAAGGTTCATCAAAGGCAAAGTCTGAACATCAGAGCTTTCACATGTCTGTCAGCAGGATCTGAAGAGGGACTTACTTATGAAAATCAGAGCTCAGAATACAAATTCTTTTCACTGTTCTACTACAAAATGGTTGCCTTTGATTACATATTCCCTTTGAAAAATGGTATATGACCCTAGTTTAATGGTTCCTCATTTTGTTTCACCCTTTGATCTTTTGCTGAACATTTGCCCCAGTGCTTCCCTGCTTAATATGTCCCCTGTAAATCAAAGGTGACTGAAAATAACAGAATAAAAGAAGTGATATTTGCCATTGTTGATGACAGATTTTCAGATTAAGGAGAGCAAGGTTTTTCTATAAGTAGGCAGCAAGGCAAAACCAAAGTGGTGGAAGACCAGATGTTATTTGTGTGTTTTACTTTCCTGCAAGAGTTGCAGAGACTGAGAGGTTGATAAATCTAAATCCAATGTGCCTTAGTCTTTTTGAATGTGCATCTTATATTTTGATTCATCTCCCGTCGACTGAAGACATCTTCAGCTCAACACCTTAGTGTTTCCTTAGAGAAGGGTAAGAATTGTGCGCAATGAGCCCCTGAAGTTTTTTGTACTTTTGCCTGGGGGAATGGGGCTGCTGTCAGCAATGAAGGATATTAGTAGTTTGCTATCTAGTGTAAACACTCAGATCCTATAATTAAAGCTACTTTACACTTGCTTGCCTCAATGCAGTAGATTTCCACCTACTCCCATTTCTTTTTCTGAAATATGGTTGCCCTCTTTAATTCTTTTGCTATTCACAATGGGTTATGACCCAATGTTTGAAAAATACAATTAATTATGTATCTTACAAGTGTCTAAATTGACTCTTATTTGCCAGGGACAAATTGTCATATATTTCATTTTCTAAGAGTAAGAATCCTCATTAATGACAGTACAATGCAACTAACTTTCCATATTTATAAATTTCAATCCATTATCAATTTGAAGAAGTCATTTCAGGTATTTGAAGACCATTTAAATATTTCAACCAATCATAACCTTTATTTTCATTTTGTTTTGTTTTAAATTTGTGTCCAGATAATGGTATTGTGCTGAAAGTCATAACAATTTACAATCAAGAGACAGAATCAATGGAAGAAGTGATTCTTGAAGAGCTGCAAGTATTCAAGGTGAACTGTGCTGTATATGAAGTATATACACAAGTCTTGAATTTTCTGCAGAATTAAAATGTCAGAAAAATCTAAGGATAGTCAAATATATAATACTTCTATGCAAGAAATTTTCTAATTATCTAGCAATTTTCTAACAGGAAACCTTCATTTTCAAATGAAGGTTGTCCCAAGTACCAAAGCATGTTGAAGCAAATCACGACTACTGCCTTTCTATTTATGTGGTTGGACATTGAAGTGTGACTTTTAATTAAAAACTTCTTGCATTTCATTTAATTTTCCCTTGTATCCAATTAAGTGATTAAAAAAGTCTAACTGAACACATTAAAATGTGCCTGCTACAATCGTGGAAACTTAAATGAGATCCAGATAGAAAAAGTCCACTCAGAAAGAGTGGATTATTTAACCTGTCTCTACAGTGGGCAAACATGGGTCCTAGTGAGGCAGAAGTCCATTCTCCTAAAGAATAACCTATGACTAAAGCTCAGTTCTTGGCATGAGACAAAGCTAACATAATGAAATTCTCTTAGTGAGTATTCTCATCATGTCACATTAGCCAAATAAAGCAGGAGGCTAACCTGCTTTAAGCTATAGGGAGAATCTAAATAATATCTATATCTAAAGTTAGACATTTAAATTTGGTACCTGAATTTAGGCAGTGTAACTATTGACTTGTTGCCTGTGGGGAAAATCACAGAATTTGCCCTTCTTGTTAAAGCTAGTTTTCAATAGAACTATGAGGGGCTATGTATTGCTCCAAGAAATCTGAACAGAGGGCAGAGAGGACAATGGTAAAAGAAGGAATTCCTGCTATTTTTGTCTTATCTTCAATGAATGTTTTGTTATAAAGAACACTCCACTTATCACTCTCAAGCAGGACAAAAGACATTCAGTGGTGACAAGAGCTAATGTCATGTTTGACAGGGAAATTGTAGTGTTCCTGTAGCTCTGATAATCCTGAATTAAGTGTTGGCTGCTTGTTTCCAAATAAACTGTTTTAAAGCAATATTTCTGAAAGCCACAATTTCCTCACATCTCTCTTAAAGAAAGTCAAAGTATTTAGCAAAGCTGAATGTAGTAAGTAAATTCCAATACTATTTTACCTGATTTATTTACAGAGCAAAAATATATTCTTTTTTCTAAGCAAACAAATATTTCCTATTTTTTTTAGATGCCAGTTCCTATTATTTCTATGGAAATCTCTTCAAAAAGGGTAAGTATTTCACAAGTTTGAAGTATGATGATTGTGGCTCAAATGTAATGAAGCTGTAAACTGCACAGAGCTAGATGCATGGATAGACAGACGGATGTACATCATCTATAATGAGATCTGATTGGATACATGTAATTGTTCTGTGATATAAACTTATGGTTGTATGCTCTGTTCCTTTATATGTTTTTCAATTCTAATGATAAATATCCTTAGTTCACTATACCATACATATCAAAGCAAGTGAAAATCAATCTGTTTCATAAGTTACTATTGTACTAATCACAGTAGGGATTAGCTTGGTGGATATGGCAATTCACAGAAAAGTTCTTTGTTGATAAATGCAGACAGACTTCAGCCCCATGGGGATATCAGCAAAAAGAGCCTTGCTGGCTCTCCCACATATTCAGTCGCCCTGTAGGGCTGTTTGGATCTGAGTTCTTTTTGAGTTTCTGAAAAATTCTGCTGATATAAACACCCAATTTATTACTCTTGTGGGCAGATTCTCTTCCATATCATACCATATCAATCATATCATATCATCATATCATATCATATCATATCATATCATCATATCACATCATATCATATCATCTCAGCATGGAGCCATTGTAAACATCTGAGGATAGTTATATCTTAATGTTAAACATGTCCAACAGTGATGTTAGACATCCGGTGCAGTGTAGGTGGACATAAACACAGAGAAACATGAGTAACAAAGAATGAAAACTGCATTATTAGGAGGTGTGACTGTGCCCCAAAGGGTTATTTGAGTCTTGGTGTCTAATCAACTTGCATTCTTCCTGTATGTAATGCAGAAAGTCAAAGTCCTGTGATGGTAATTCAGAGAAGGATTTGGGTCGAAGTATTTTGAATTATTTCCTGCCTCAATCTTTTCCCACGGACTGTGAAAGCAGCTCTGGAGACTAGATTATCTAACACAGCACCTAAGTGATTATTTGGAGAAAGACTTGGTGTCTTTTCAGATGTTTGCCTTACCTTTACCTCTCAATGAATTGTCATGGTTAAAGGGTTGTGTTGGAAGAGTAAAACAGAGATCATAAAATATGAAGTAGCCTTGCTCCATTATATTCATCTCCCAAGAGGTGTGCTAACTCTACTAATTCAAGGCATATCTGGAAAATCTGGAGAAAACTGTAAAAAAGCCACCAGAGCAATCCAGTAGTTGAAGAAAAAACTTCTTGTGAGAAGTAAAAGTAGCTTTACTTTTTCAAGAGATCAAAAAGAAGACTGAGAGAGAACAGGAGAGTCATATATATATATTTTATTGTATGAAGTGACTTCCTATTGTGTGTATGAGGATTCTTAAACATTGATGGCAAAGCAATATCAGATTTAAAAACCAAGATCAGCTTGTTGAATGTAGATAAACTTATTCTTGAAATAGGATATAGTTTTCTGACACTGAGGACAATTAAATGTTGGAATATGTGTTAGGCTCAGAGTTGGCACCAAGTAATTTTGTCCTTAAAATCAGCAGGAATATAACATAGTTGAGCATAGGTGAAAAACATGTTGTACCTCAAGCATTTTCACTGATCTCTTTTGAACTTGGAGTTACTGAGCCCGTGGAGACCTCCTTGCTACCTACATAGAGGTATATCTTATAACCTCCATATCCTTAAAACACTGACCAGTCTTCACCAAGTCATGGTACAGTAAAATATCACATTTCAGGGCTGAGCTTGTTATCTGCAGAGACTGGGAAAGAATGTTCTTTGATGTTCAGTTGGCTAGATATCAGATGCTTCTTTTCCCTCCTGTGATTTACCAAGACTTAAAGAAGTCTTTACCCCTGCTAAAAGATAAAAGAGGAAATCTCATCTCATACGTCTCATTGAAAGTGTTGTTCATGTCTTCTGGGACAATCACACTGCAGCACTTGCAGACAAAGAATTCCCCTCAAACAAGTATCCTAGGTTTTCTCTTCATTCCAGTTGGCAGACTGAGTTCCTGCTACGATCATCTGGTTTATCTCACCAGAAAAACTCTTCAAGCATTGCTGTTACCAGCCTCTCCTAGTTTTATTCCCCTGGCATCTCTGAAAGTTAAATTTCTATGATCTAAAGAGATATGAGAAGTATAATAAGTAACAAGAACAGACTATCCAGACTAAAATTTATATTTTGTGATAGACTAAATAAGGTGTCTGTATTTTCCAGCTTTAAGTAACTTTAAAATACCAGATTTTGACAGCTTGATCGAAGAGTAGGAATTATGGACTAAGTTTGGCCACTAGGATGAGCACAGCTCAGGAATCCTTTTTCTGACTGGTAAAACTGTGGAAGTGAGCTGTGCATAAGCAGTTTCTATTGGATTGCACAATGCATATTTCTGTGTTCAGAAAATTTACATCCATCAGCAACAAGACTTTTTCTCAAATTCCTTTCAATTCAAGCTATTCTCTTCTGAATTTATTGTGCTAGCATCTGAAGAATTAAATTTATTATCTGTTATTTGATTTGAAAAGGACATCTATTGAGCTCAAAGATTCAAACAATGGATGCTAATGCTGAAAAACCCCCACCCAAACCCTGCAAATAAATACTAAAGTAGATAGTGACCAGGTAATTTGTAAGGAAAGACTGCACAGCAACAGGAAAACAATTAAATAGCTATCTGTCTGTCTATCTATCTATCTATCTATCTGTCATCTATCTCCTGTGCACTGAGGTATTATACAAATCATAGCACTACTGTGCATGTAAATATGTGACCATATTCTAAGTAGCTACCTCAAGACTTAAATTTACTTGAAAACTCCCATTTTAAAATTGAATTTACTTGTGACCCTTGCATATTTGAGCTTCTTTGTTTAAAGTCTTTCATGTGAAGTTGGGCTTTTTTTGAAGATCAGTTAGGTGACAGACAAGTGTAAAGAGGGAGGCATTGGAAAATATCTTGATGAAGAAAAAGAAATGTAAACCCTTGCCTATTCAAACACAAAGCTGAAACTTCAGAAGCGAGGAAATGCCAAAATAAACTTATTCATTTTGCCTTCTTTCTGTTTCTCTGTCCTCAGTAGGAGAGTTTAATCTGTAATCAGATATTTTCCTACAGAGTAATTCTGCCTCCCTCAGGTCACAGGCTGGAAGCACAACAAGCCACGATTAATTTAACAGTTTCACTAACTGCATTCGGAAGAGAAGTTTCAGTGGACATTCTAGGAATCCTATGTGGTGCATTTTTTGCAGCAACAGCTCTACGTGGGATCCGAGGCAGTCATAGCCCAAGTGAAGTTCCACCAGTGTGACATGTACGGCACAGCCTGCGCCGACTGCTGCCTGGCTCGGGATCCCTACTGCGCCTGGGACGGGATCTCCTGCTCCCGGTACTACCCCACAGCAGTGCAGGCAAAGAGGTGAGAGCTCCTGCTTCTTCTGATATGGTTCTTACAAATATCTACATCAACAGTTTCTACTGCAACACAGAGTACTTCATGTCTCCCCCTCAGACATAACCCGTGAGACATCATCTTCTAATTTCTCAGCATAACCTTAGGGGATTGCAAGGAACCAAACTCACAGGATAGCACAGGCTGCAGTAGCAGGAATATTTTTATGACTAGAGCTAAGTCACTTTGTAATTATTTGCATCACACTGTAAACCCTAATTTCCTCAAACATCTTTTTGTGTCTTTGCAACATCAGACCTAGTTTGGTAGTATTATACAGCAAGTATATCACACTGCAGTAACATATACAACAGAATTTCTAAAAAAAAATCAAAGAAGACACTTTGTTATTAGTAATATACCTTCAACAACCAAAATCCACCAGAACAGATTTTCTGCAAAAGCTAAGGTTTGGTTTAGGTTTACTGCAGTGGGTTGAAAGGCAAATTACTCTAGAGGCAAGTTCAAAGCATAGACCTGATTTGGGTGCTTTAATTCTTCCTTGTGGAGGCACTTTCTCTGCATTACTCTTCACTTATTCCTGGTCCTTGACCTTCACTCTTTCATTCAACAATTTCCCTGGGACCTGTTGTCCTCCCTTCCCTCTCAAACCCAGGTTCTGCAATTCAGCTACACAGATCAAGTATCTAGACCATGGATGTTTTAATCCAGACATTTTCACAAAAGTTAGTCAGCTTTGTCACCTAGACAGAGCAATTTCTTACCTGAATCAGCAAAATTTTGGTATTGAATAATTCAAATAATTTCTGTGTCTTTTTAAGCAATTACTAGTTTTAAAAATATATGCTTATTTATATTAGACCTAAAAGGACTATAATAATGAATTGAATAAATTTCAGAGAGAGTTTTGAAAACTTGTGGAGATGGTTAAGTCCAAACCAAGTCACAGTATCCCAAATGTATTATTGTTTCTTAAGGAAAATCAGGAATATGGGGCTTTGTATTTAGTTATTTTTCACCTGGCATATTTTATTTTTCCATGAACCTGGGTGCACTCAAATGCATGCTGACTATTTTCAGGCATAGCAGACATTTCCATACATTTTTTAAAAATATAATTAATACAGTTCATGTTACCTTTGGTAACATCACTTTTTGGATAAGGCACATTTAAAAGTACGAATGAGAAACACAGTGTGTGACTCAGCATAATTGAGAGTCTCTTGGATTTACTGCACTAAGGAATAGGTTAAACCAAGCAGGAAACCTACAAAGCTTTTATAAGCAGGACTGCATAGTTTTCTTGTGGCTTTTGTGAACATAGGGAAGGGAAGAAGTGGGCTCTGGTTGACTGCTCAAGGTGAGATGAGTCTCGTTAAAATTTTCAGGCCCCAGATTAAGAAAGATGAGCAGCTTTGTAGTGGACCAGGGAGATTAATGTCCTAGAGTATAAGTAGAAATTGGATTATCATAATGACAAAGCATATGGGTTACTCATTTGATGACGTAAAGGTCATTTGGGAGGGAAGGGGAGGTTAAAAATTTCCCATCAGCCTTTTAGCTTGCTAGCAGTATCACCATTTATATTGTACAGGCTAGTTGTTGTCTAAGAAAAGATGAGAGAAACTCACTGAGGCCTGGACTTTGTTGTACATGTTTCTCACCTAAGACAATTTCCAGAGTAGCAGCCTTTAAGTTCCCTGAAAACACATTTATCCAGGGTGGAGTGATATGGGCAGCACCCAGGCACCTTCCTGTGCCTTACCTCCTCAGCATTCAGCAGATCACCCTCTAAAAGAGGAAAATACTGCTGCTATCTCACTCCTTCTCTTAAGATAAGCACTGTAGCAGTGGAGAAGGGATTTGCACTCAATTGAATGTTCTTGAAGTCTGCAAAACTTGTTTTCCATATCAGAGTCTGGGGAACAGCCGGCCAGACTAACAGTGTTGAGAGGCATGAATGGCATTTGCTTTGTTCACTTTAGGTCACAGCTGAAGCTAAGAGCATTTTAAATTTGAGGCCTTACACTAACTGTGTGGTACATGGAGAGGCAGAGAGAGGTACTAGGGACATGTGTATGGAAGTTGTTTTAGGTTGCTTCCTGTCAGGTACCATGTGAAGAGTACTAGGGGACAAGGCAGGTCCTGTCAGATAGTGTGGAGTTTTCTGATACCAAGTGGCACTGACTGGTTGATAATCCTACCATGGCTTTGTTGGACTCCAGACAGAATTAATGCCACATCCCAGAACATTCGTGTCTTAGTCTGGCCTTGTCTCAAGGCTCCAGATTTCTGCTCAAGCTGTAATGGTAGTACAAGTTATGGGAGTGCAAGGGGCATTGGAGAGCACTTGTTTCTGTCCCTTCATTGGAGTCATGGAGTTGTGCCTTACATTGGAATACACATGAGCTGACCTTAATACCACCTGTCTCTGCTCAAATGTGGCCTTCATTCTGTGCATTTAGGCAGACTTTTGATTTGTAAGAGCAGTGCTTCTAGAGGGTAAGGGTTCTGCTCAAAGCTCTCTTTTTAATTCCAGTCCTACTGGTGGAGTTGAATTAGGGCAGGGATGTACAATGTGTCCTCCCCACTTTGGTCCAAATGCTGTCTGCTTTAGATCCTGATGCCTCCAAGGTACATCAAGTGTTTAGAGCAGCATTAAATAGAAATGTAAACTAAAGCATGTAACAGATTTAGAGAGAAGTGAAGCATAAATATAAAACCCCTATGCTTGGCATCTGGCATTAATTTTTTAAATTGTGAAAGTCTATAACTCCTTGTACATGTATATCCTAGATAACTAATTAAATGTGGGATTTAATTAAGGAAAAATAAAAACTGAGTCCAAAATCCCATATCTTGATGCTGGCAACACAACACAGCACAATTCCATGGTAATTACAGGTGTGTGGCTCCTGAATACTGCAAATACCTCAGATGGCAGAAGGAATTTCTGTTGCATTCAAATTTCATGAAGTGCACTTGAGAAAGCAGAGGTCCAGGACTTAAATGCTTTAGTTCAGTATTATCTCTGCAATCTGATTTAGGCAGGTTCAATTTTTATCTAAACAAGCACCAAATTCTACAAATGAGAATCTTTGCTGTACCAGCTCACCATCCAGGCTGAAAAAGGTCTGAAGTAACTTAAAAATGTCTTTGAACTTGGGTATGCAGAGTGTGATTCTTTAGTTGTTTTTAGAAGCTGATTGTCTCTCCCCTGCCTCCTCTCCCTCTCTGTCTTCTTTCTCCATCACCCACTCCACCAGCAGGCACGCAGTCTCCTGATTTACTCATGCAAACCACAGTGGTGCCCTTTCTTTGCAAGACTTTTTGATTTTGCCTCACACATTCCTGGGAAATAATAAAGAAAAATGAAAATTACGATGATGATGATAATGATGATGATGATGACTGTATTGTTTTTTTGCAGATCATTTTTACTAGGCTCCTGAAAGCACAGAGTTAAGGGCTGAAATCTAAATCAATGAAATTATAGATTGCAAAAGATACTTCCCTACATTCAGTACATTTGTTAATCACTGAAAATTGTTCCTTACAGTAATTTATCTCAGGATTGTCTGATACTCTATTATTCTGAGTAAAATAATTTCTAAGAAAAAATACAATAATACCAGGCTTATGTCAGTATTTGTGAAATGAGTTTATCTCCCAGCATCTGCCTCTTTTTCAGCCCCTCTCTCCATTTTTTCCTTCTATTTCCTTCTATTTCTATAATAGTAAGTGAAGGCGCTGATAATTGTATCTTCCTGTAACGTCACAGTTGCAACAGTAAAATTCCATTAAACAAACATTTCTTTTTCTTTAATGATTCTGACAGCTGGAGAAATAACCCTGTCTTACAGAACTAGGTTTTTTTTAGCTTTACATTGATCATAAGGAACTTATGAGTAAATAGAACATGCTTGCTACCTGTTCCTGCTACATAGGGCTGTTGGACCTGACAGCAGCAGGATTGCCGTTTGTTTTTTTTAAAGGCTAATGCATCCTATAGTGTTTATGTATATTTGTGCAAGAGAATGTCTCTTCTGAATAATCTATATACACAGACTTGCAAACCTGGTGACAACATATCAGCGCTGACACTACACATTGTAATGACCACACCCAGGGCAGAATAAGGCCCAGTTGCTACCTCTGATTTTCTTTAATAGGAGGCAAGTATTGTTAGCATTTCTCCCTAAAAGTCCAATGCAGTCTTCACTGAATTTCCAGATTCCCCTGAAACAACAATGGAAAAACACTGGTTCTTCTCTGAATATCAATGGAGGTTAAAACTTTGATCTTGGTCCACCAAGAACACTGGATCAGGAGTTCATATGGGTGACAGAAGTCAGAAAATAATCACTGTCTACAGCCAGATTAGAAATTAGATGAGTAACATCCATGGACAAGACTTTTAGGTGGTGTAAATCTAAATAGTTTTAGTAAATTCGATTTGTGACAAATTAAAATTTTATCTTTTGGGTTCACATAGAAATGGAGAATAACCTTATTTCACTAGTAAATGCAAAGAATAACAAAACTCTTTGGCTTTGTTTTTTTCTAACGTAATATATACTGTACACATACTTACTGTGTAAGATTTGCTGCACTGCATAGTTCTTCTGTTAATCTGTTATGTATGGCATTGGCAATACTGTATAGAATTATTCTTTATGCAAATATAGGAACAGTATCCTTAGAAAAACTACATTTGAGCTTGTTGGACATACTAATGTAGCAAGATACAGCATTCCAATAAGCTTTTTTATTTCCCAAGTAAACAATCTTAATTTTATTTATCAAGACACTCAAAGAAAATAAATGCTATACGAAGGTACAATTCTTCTGGGAACACACCATATAATAATGGTTTTAATTTTTTTTTTCTGTAAATGCAATAAAAAGCTCAAACCTCAAAAGTCAGAATGATTTTTCTTTCAAAAGGACTTGTATTTTTTCCAGGTCAAAAACAGGGCTCACATGTTCCGACCACAGTTCTTCCACCAGTTCACTTTCTGGGCATGGGCATTCATGAATGTGTATATTTCCCTGCTGAGAAAAATTAGCTCAGCTCAGTAACTGTCTGGTACAAAGGTGAAATAAAGTATTTCTTCCACATGTTGAGATTCTCAAGTGAAAAAAAAAAACAAACCATGAGAGTAAAGAATAAAAGAAGTAAAAGAAGTAAAAGAAGTACTGTTCACATACATGGGAAACTGTGCTAAATTAGTAAAGGAAAATTTCCTTCCTTTCTGGAGAGAGAGAGAGAACTCAAAGACAGGCCAAAGGTCCCTTTGACTGAATGTTACCCAGTCAGTTCAAAGGATCTTTTTTTTGTATTTATAACATTAGTATAGTTATATATAAAATGGACACATAATTGTACTTCTTCTCCAGATAAGCATGTTTCGTGTTTCAGACTCCCAGTAGGTTGAGTAGAGACAAAATACTGATTTATAAATGAGCACTTCTCACAACAATGGTGAATTGTTAGCAATCAAGGTTTAACTCCTTAAGTTTTTAATGAAGGCTAGTTTAGCATGAACAAAACAACATGTAAGCTAAATGCGTTGTCTCAAATAATTCCACTTTTTTCCCTGCAGACGTTTCCGCAGACAGGACGTTCGGCACGGAAACGCAGCGCAGCAGTGCTTTGGCCAGCAGTTCATTGGTAATCTATTCACTCACCTACAAATGCTTGTAAAGGTCTGGAACAGCCAGCACAGAGTTTGCCAAGAGCACAAGCCAGACCATGATCTCACCTGCTGTTTCCACTGGCATGTTCTTATCATGTTCAAAAAGCCATGGGGCTGAGCCCCTGCCATCCAGGTCTAAGGGTCACTGTCTCAGTGGCAGGTCAGGTGCATCCCAAAATGTTCATGTGGTATGGCAGCACTGACATTCAGACTAAAGATGTGGAGAATGCATCCCAATGGCTTCCAACAGAAAAAAAAAAAAAAAAACAAACCAGAAAGATGAGGC
>VXBC01011827.1:862787-925408 GCA_013399945.1 Ploceus nigricollis
AAGGATAAAAAAAAAAAAAAAAAAAAAAAAAAAGGATGAAATTATTTGTAAGCTGAATTTCCTATTGCAAAAAGGATCTATTACCATTTTACATATTCATTTGCATCAGAAACATTTTTTTTTAGACAAAACTCACACATTTGTTTGACAGCTGTTTGATTTCCAGAATTATTTCAATTATTTCCTTGTGTTGCCCTCCGTGTATGAGTTAGGGACATATCTGAGGATTTGTAGTCACATAAACATGTGCAATGTACATACAAAATACACCTCTTAGCAAATAGTGCTGTAGAATATATATGTTTATAAGCTAAGCTTAAGTTAAAACTTCTCTAAATTAAAAGTATCTGACACTTGTATGAAATGGCCTGGCTGCTCTCACTGCTGCATTGAATGAGCACCATAAATACCTTCATTAAGAGATGGAAAAGCTCCAATACCTGGGTAAAGTAAGTCCAGAAACTGAGAATTCAGAAAACCTTTTGACATATGGCCCCTTTAGACTCTGTTGGTACAGTTAAAACATAACAAACCTGTATAAGAAACAGAATGAACAACTTTCAAATAACATTTTTTTCCTTAAAAATACTGAAAACCCATATTTGTATCTGCCAGGAAGAGTTGAAATTTATGAGCAATTGAAAACAAAGGAAGTGTCTCCAGCTTGGATTGTAAGTAGAGAAAGACACAGAACTGAAATGTTCAGGAATATAACTTTATCTATTTAAAATGCATATTACCACAATTCTAGGCTCAATAACAGAATACAAGTCTGCCTACCCCAATAGAAAGTCCAAAAAATGGGACACATTTTCTGCTGTTTTCATCTCCTCTTACCAAAATGCAAGGTCCTCTGCTCTGGTTCTTACACAGTCTGCTCCAAAACCTTTTACCCCTGGCAAGTGGCCTGCAGACATCTCACCTCCATAGTGAAATGATTTATTGTCTTACAGTTATTTACAGTCTGTTCCTAGGGCACAAATAATGGTTCTTGCAGCTGCAAAACTCCAGGAACAGCTGGAATCCACAGGTGATTTCACGTTAAGTACTGTTTACTCTCTACTCTCACAACCAACCCAAATGTGTACATGAAGATGTGTTTTGCAGTGCTTAAAAATGTTAAGCATGAATTGTGGGAAGGAACACAAGGCCCCAGCTGGCATTCACATGAAGAGGGAGAACTGTGAAATAAAGGTGTTGAAGAACGAGCCATATCTGTGTTCCTGCTGCCTCTCTCAGATCTGTGTTTGAGAGGCTCAAGATTAGCAGAACACAAGATGAAGAGCTGGTGTATAAGTTAAAAAACCTGTATACAGGGGCATTCTGATTCTAGAGTCCATTGAATGCAAAGCGGGCACAAGACAGTGAAGCAGATTAAAGGGTGCAGTAGAGGGGCTGGTGACTGGCAGCTCTTGGAGATACCAGAGAGGTTCTTGATGGCAGATGTAGACTTTTGTCTGGAGGCTTTGGATCAGAATTTCTTGGACAGTGTTCTTTGAAATATTTCTAATTCTAAGCACAGGGATATACAGACAGGCAGAAAGACAGAGTCCCCTCACATAAAGAGAAATTGTTTAAATTTAACAAAAAACAAGTGAAAGCTCTTCAAGAAATATGGAATCTGAAGAAAAATATGTTCAGTTGTCTGGTACTTCATTTTTAAAGAAGTGTTAGAACTAAGCATCAGTAAAGATAAAAAGAAATAAAAAAAGAATAAAGAAAAAAGAGTTTGAGGTAATTCATTCCTTGAGAGTATTGTTATAAAGAAAAGGCTGTAACAACAGTAAAAAAAATGAGGCAAGCAGGGAAATAAATGCTAAAAGTATAAAATTCAGTTAAATGGGGAAATAAAAATAAGCAGCTGGATTTAGACTGTACTGGTAGTTTCACATTAAATTACTTTTCATATAATGCTACGGTGTAATTATATTTTTACAAAATCCTGGATGATGAAAATACTCAGTTTTGAATGACACATTTATGATGAATAATATACTTTTATAAGACAAATATATATTTAATATACCAGTTGGAAACTTGAGAGAAAGAAAAGAATCATTATCCTGTCTGTTATTGTAGTTCAATAATATCAGAATGAGAGAGTGTACTGCATTTGTGAACAGGAGAGGGGTTATGTCAGAAAATAATAGTCAAATATGCCTTTGCTGTCACATTGTGTCACACAGTCTTCTTGATTGGCATTCTTGCTTGAATTAGAAAAAATGCAATAGTAGAGTTATTGAAGGACCAAATTGTAAAAGGAGAAATATGGTCTGAAAATGATGAAAAATATTATAATAATTGTGAATTAAAACAAGAAAAAAAAAGTGTAAATCTTCAGTGAACCCTCCTTAATCAAAGTGAACATGGGAAACTATAAGCTGGACTCTAAAGCTGCTATTGTGTATTGGAGTAGTTAGAGAATTCACAACAGAACAAATGACTTTTACATCAGTAGCATCCTGGTTCAGGACAGAAGACTGAAGTGGCAATAACATATCAGCAGTTTCATTTTTGAGTAACAGGGGCCATACAGCAGTGAAATCTGATAACCCTTGGAGGATACTCCTTTTTTAAAGGTGGAATCCATACATACAAGATGAAGTTAGAAAGAGATAAAATAAATTGCTGACAGGATAAAATATTTCCAAGAAAAAAATTGATTAAAAATATCTTAATAGATACTTAACTTAAAAATATACCACTCATCAGGAGGTGAGAATCAAAATGTGTGAGGAACACACATACACACACATACATACACACACAAAGAAACAAAAAAAAAAAAAACAAACCAACCAACGAACCAAACAAACCAAAAACAAAAAACTCCAAACCAAGCAAAAAAAAAAACCAAACAAAAAAACTCTCAAGCCAGGTATCATGGTTAATATAGAAGAAAATAAGTATTAAGCACAAAAAATCAACTTTCCAGAAAGGGAGGCTTTGCAACACAAAGACACAGAGAATGATAAAATGTCAAGTTAGATATAAAAATGCAATGAGGGAAGATAGAAGAGAATAAAAAAAAAGAAAATAAAAGAAAAATATTTAGGGAGAAACTTGCTAGAGGCATGAAAACTAATAATGAAAATTTTCAAATAAATCAGAAGAAGGAAACCTGCTAGAGAATTTACAAGGCTGATAGATGATACTGTTTTAAAAAAAGCATTCAAGCAGGATAAGAAAAACAGCTAAACCAAATTAATTTTATGTACTGTTCAATAAACACAGGCTAGAAAGCTTCCTAAACAAGGTTCACACATATTCCTCAGAGGATGAGATGAACAACTGTCCCAAACAATAGAATAGAATAGAATAGAATAGAATAGAATAGAATAGAATAGAATAGAATAGAATAGAATAGAATAGAATAGGAGTATTTCAGTTTGAAGGGATCTACAACAATCATCTTGCCCAGCAGCCTGACCAGTTCAGGATTGACCAAAAGTTAAAGTGTGTTATTAAGGGCATTGTCCACTTGACTCTTGAACACTGACAAGCCTGGGGCATTGACCACCCATTGACCACTGCTCTAGGAAACCTGTTCCAGTCTTTGATCACCCACTCTGTAAAGAAATGCTTCCAAATGTCAAGTCTGAATTTCTCTTGATGCAGCTTTGAACCACTCCCGTGTGTACTATCCCTGGATACCAGGGAGCAGACACCAGTATCTCTCTTTCCACTTCTTTTTTTTGAGATTTTGGAAGAAATAGGTGCAAGGAAAAGCAGCAATTTTCCAGGATTGGTTGGTGTCCACCCAAAAATCCTTAAGAGACATGAAAACGAAACCAATGAATTGCCATTTGTTGTGTATTTTATGAAAGAAATGAGGTAACCAATGCTAATGAAACCATCCTGGTTTACCAGAAGGGATATAGAATTCTGCATAGTCTTTTTGAAAGCAATTTTTATTTGGTGAACAGTATAACAAGACATGCCAAACATTATTTATCATTTAGGGGAAAAAAAGGGGAAAGAATCTGATTTAATCTCTGCACTTCACAATTTGAATTTTCACTCAAATTTAACACTGTTGTAAACAGAATGCTGGACCAAGATTTGTCATGGGAAGTAACAATGGCCATGCAAGCTGAAAGCATCTGTCTACCAATTGTATAACTGATAAGCTCACTTGCAGCAGGTATTGCTTCATAAAAAAGAAAAGAGAGGTACAAAAAAAACCATTTTTCTTTCTCATCTTCTATAAGTTAAAAAAATTTAATGCTCTGAAAAGCTGAAATTTATCCCTTTTTTAAACCCCAAAGTTACTAGAAGACCGAATTTCATGTATTGGAGAAAGAAGAATCTTTTGCCTTTCAGTACAGTACTCCAAGCAAACAGATGTTGGGAAGATGAAGTGAACAAAATGAAGTCTGTGCTCCAACATTTTTTTATGTAAATTTTGGACTTTAAAACTAAGTATTTGACCTAATATAAAAGACAATGCTCTTGAGCTATTAGCACTGAAGCAGCCAGAATCATGAAAGGGGAAAGGGGAGGGACTTATATTCTGTTGTGGGTGTGGCTTGGATAGGGTTTATTTTCTGCCTGCTAACTGGTACAGTGCTGTGTTTTGGATTCAGGCTGAGAATATTGTTGCTAACTGATGTTGCTAACAGTGATGTTTCAGTTGTTGCTCAGAAGCATTTGCTCTAAATCCAGGACTTTTCAGTTTCCCAGGCTCTGCCAGTGGGCAGGAGCACAAGAATCTGAGGGGGAAGCATGGCCAGGACAGCTGACCTGAGCTGACCAAAGGGATGTCCCATACCATGGAGCATCATGCCCAGTACAGAAACTGGGGGGAGTTGGTCAGGAGCTGCCTGGGGACAGGCTGGGCATTGGTCAGTGCATGGTGAGCAATTGCATTATGCAGCACTCATTTTTATTAAGCTTTATTCCTTTCTCCCATTATTAGTATTGCAACACATTATGTGTAAGTAACCATTTGAGGAAGATTATTCAAGGAAAATATTATATCTATGGAGACATATAATTATATGTATAAATATATAAATAAATGTATAAATGCAGTTTTCTATACAGTTATATAAAATATTTGAATAGATATATATTTGTAGAGAGGGGTCATACTAAATTTCTACCGTGTGTCTGAAAAAAGACATTCATTCTTATAGATAACTCCAAAATATGTATTACTCTTATCTACCATTAAACAAAAAGCAAACCAATGAACAGAACTGTCAGTAGTTTTAATTAATCTGTGGAAAACATACATTAGGTTGTATCTTCTGTGTGGAAGAGACTGTGATTAATGGTGATTTAGTTTTCTTTTTAATTAAAAAAAACCCCAACACCCTGTACATTGAAAGTTATAAATTGGATGTAAAATATTGAGTTAGTCTATACTCCATTCCATTTTTTTCAAAATATCTTGGAAGCTGCTGAGGGAAGCTCCACCATGATCAATGTCCTGGCAGTCTTTTAAAAATTTATTTTACATCTGCTATCGAACACCAAAAGCTAGCAAGAATCCAAGAAGCTTGGTAATGAACAAGTGAAAAGCAGCAGACTGGTGTTGCTGCCTTTGCTCAGAATTAAGGTGGAAGGCAGGATATCTGTTCCAGACCTGGCTGGGGCTACAGGTGTGCAGTGATCCATAGCGTGCAGCTGCTGAGGCACAGCTGCGTCGAGTCATTATTCATGAGTGGGAATGCTGAGATCCATTTGCAAGGATGTCACTTGATATGAAGACCACAGATGTCCTGAATGAAGAAAAGCTCTTCCACTCCATGTGTAAGTCCATGTGGAGGAGGAACTGTGGCACGCATGTTCTGCAGAACATCTGACCACCCTCTGATCATCTCTCAAAGAGCCTGTGGATCATGAAAAGATGCTGCCTTTACCATACCTCTTCCTCCTTTGTCTCTTTACCATTCAAAGGGATGAATATTTGAATCTCAGGCCTGGAAGTTGTCCAAATTCAAGTATCCAAATGAAGGTACTCTTGTAGGAAGGCAAAAAGTTAAATCCATCTGTTACAGAGAGAAAAAAATAAAAATGGAAATAAAATGTAGTCATAGAGGCATAGAGGTACCCCTTTTTGGTGTATAATGCTCCGTTCAGAGCTCTTGTCCTAGCAGATCTTTGGGTCAGAGAAAAGAGAATTTCTTTTCAAATCCTCCAGTAATGCTGCAATAAAGCATAACTATTCATTGCCATCTCTCCCAGCAATTGGAAGAAAATCTATCTTAGTCCGAGTTCCTGAAAACGCCAAGCTCCTTGTCAGGCAGACAGAGTCTATTCCCTCTGTACAAACTGCAGAGAGGCATACTTAATCCTGGAATTGGAAATCACTGCACCACTGATCATAGTGACAAACTTATTTCTCAGTTCACTTATTTCTGTGCCTAGATGAGCTTAACTGGGCCAGATGATTTTTGCTGAACAAGTTTTTGAAGCTTCTCAATCCAGGTCAAGGTAGACAAAAATAAAAAATAATGATGAAAAAAGACAAGTTAAGAAGCTCTGCTGACAGTCCTTATTATACTAATGAGCAGATTGGTCCCTTTTGCTACGAGATAGTCATTTCCCTGGGTGAGTGATGGAGAAGAGCAGATCTAGTAAAATAGGGAAATCTATTCTGTGATTTACAGATGCCTTATCTGACCCTTGAACTAGGTGTACTTGCCACTCATCAACTCCCCAGTGTTTGGGACATTTTCTTAGAATCATAAAAATGGAATCGATGGGGATTTCTTGAACAGTGCAACAATCCATCTACCTTTGGGGGCAGGTCTTTGTGAAATGAATCATTTCGCATTAATTATGCGCTCAGATACCAGAATACCAAAGAAATGAAAAATTTTGCTCGTGGACATGTGTTCAAATAATACAACAATAGTACTGTAGTAAGGCATAACCAGTATAAGCAAAATATTGAATAACTTATCATTCATTTGGTGCCCTGAATAAGGGAAGAATCCTATTGGAAGAGTTATTTCTTTTTGTTTCACATTTTAAAGAGTGGTTATGCATGAAAGGATCAAATTAAAGCTACAAAAATAACATGATGTTTATTTTCTTTGGAATTATTTTTTGTATTTACTATTTTTAATTAATATTTTAATTTGTTGATGTACAATACATGATCTAGTGCAACTGTATATCTCTGCTGAGGTGCCTTTCAGAAGAGATTTTAAACCACTGATTTTTCAGATTGATGTGACTGCATTTTTTTCCACTGTGAGTTGCATTCAATTGCTAATAATAATAGTAGGGAAATAATAACAGCAAAAATAAAATACAAATGTTAACACAAAAGCTAGGAGAATAATTCAAAGAGTCTGTGGAGAATCTAGAGGAACCCAAATTAACCATGTGACAGCCAGAGATTTATTTTTCATAATTTTCTTCTATAGTTGGAAGAGAGGAAAAGTCCTCTCTTTGATCTTGGCAAATGGATTCTCATCCTCAGAATCAAGTTCAGGATGAGACAAATAGTTATAACAAAATCAATTATACAAGTCCTGACTTTTACATAAAAATGCTAAATCTTACATTTAAAATAGGACAAATGAATACAAAAAATATATGAGTGCTTGTTATTGAGGAAAATTTAATATTTGCATATGTGCACTGCTCATCATAATCTTCCTTCTGATTTTTTGTGGGGAGAAACGCTGGATCAGATTTGGAAGAGAAATTCAGTGTTCACCTTCTAAGTCAGTGTTGATTTGGAAGAGCTTCAAAGTATTCATTTTATCACTTCATTGCAAGACTTCTGATATGTCATTAATACTTTAAAAATACAGAGGAAAAGTCAAAGTCACTCTTACAAAAAAAAAGATTTAATGAAAAGCTTAAATATATATAAATAAGATTTTTAGGTGTTCCTGATAATTTGGAGACATTTTCCAAAAAGCATCACTTTATCTGAAACATGCTCCATGACCTCTGAGCATTAGCTAAGACAGTATTTTAAATTTTGATGCAGTTATTTGCCACCTTAATTAAATAGCATTGAACGGTGGGACCTCAGTCCTTTTTTCAGGTCCCTTTTATCTCCAATACAGATGGTTCAGGATTTAATTTTAAAATATTTTCCTTTTTCATTTTTTTTATTTTTCCTATGTTTTTTCTTGCAGCTTTGAGCAGCATGTGGACAGGAACAGACTGACAGGCAGCAGCAAGGGGTGGGGACCTGCTACCTTTTTCCACAGAGCAGTGGCACTATTGTCCTACTGCACCTCAGTGGGGTGAGTGGCACAGGCTGGGCATGGCAGCTGTGCTCAGCCCAGAGCCCAGGTGACCATAGAAGTCCATAGCAATGCAGCAAGACCAAGATTTGTCTGGGAAGTCAGCTCTGAGGACCAGGGCCAAGCTCTGCAAATCCAAGGCATGTTTGAAGTGTACCTCAGGCAAGGACCAGGACAGGTTCTGAACTAAATGCAGTTCCTGAGGAAAGGGTCAATGGACCTCTTTTTCAAACAAGCCAGCAAGTTTACACAGCTGCTCCATATTAGAGCTGACCTCCAACATCACCAACCAAACTTCTGGAGAGGCAGTGTCTGCACTCAGGTCCCTGCCACAGACCTTGTTACACAGCTCACCGGCTTCAGTGTGACAGCGTGTCACCATCTGTTATGTCCACCACAGCCACACGCCACATTTCAAGCCCTGTCAAGTAGCTGTGCATACCATGTGAGCACAGAACAGCCCTGCAGCTGGGCAGGGTGAAGAGCTGATTCTTAATTCTTTTTTTGTCCCCTGGCTGTAACCGTTTTTCTCACTCCAGCTGTGTTCGAGTGGTGAGTCATCCTCAGTGCTAAAGGTGTAAGAAGCACTCACAGAAACATAAGGAACAGACATTACACAGCTGAATTGTCAAAACTTCCGTGAATGTCTCAGATTTTCGTGAAGCAAGAATCACAAGTCTCATATTTAATGCATGAAAGGAAATAACTTAAAATTCCTTCTGTGCAAAAACCTTAGAATAAAAGTGTCACATACTGAAAAATCGTGCTCTACAGTGAGGACCTATATAAAAAAGTTCCTCTGTCCATAAAACACGTGGAGTTGGTAGGATTGTGAGGTAGGACTAAGAGGAAAATACAGCTCCTCTCTGCGTTGGCAAAGAGCCCTTGGAAAGCCAAACTCTGCTGTATCTGCAGCACTTGGCAGTGGGCAGCAGTATCCTGACTGCACACACTTCAGAGACTCACTGAAAGTGAATAGATCTAGACTAAGTCATTTTGATACTTCTGAGATAAGAAGAGATAATTAAATTCATGTTTTGGAAAAGAACAAACACAAGCCACTATATCATTCCTGATAGTTATTATTTGATATGTGTGACTGCCTTTTCTTGTTCTGTGGCATCTGAAAAGTTTAAGGGCAGTACTTGTTAGACTAGTTATGTGTTGCTGATACCATGACACAAATGGGGATTACACCAAAACAGATGCCCAAAATGCCTAGCATGGTCTGATGTTGCTGGAATATTTATGGGCAACCTTCTCTTTCACCACTGTAGAGGCCCATATATAATGTTAAGTTTAACAGAAAAAAAGCATTACTTTGTCTAAGTTTTAAAAGATCCAAGCAATTAAACAATACTGTTTCCTTCTCCTTAAAAGAGGCCCTTGTCAATCCAGTCTTGAAAATCAAGGAGTGCAATCTTCTGTTAAAAGAATCACTTCTATTACTGGAACATCCATCTTTACAGCACTGTATTTTAAGCAGTAATGACAACCTCTAAGAGGTAGTCTTGAAAATCTGAAGGGCTATGATCTTTCTTGCTTTATCAATAGTCAGAAATAGTCACAAAGTTGCTAAAAAGTAGCTTGAAACCTGTGATGCAAAATTTGTCACAGGTGATAGCCCTATGGGAAGGGCTTAGTCATGCATATTGATTTTGCTGAAAACTTTTACCCTTCTCTGATTACTTTCTTCCATCATGAAAATCTGATAAACATTTCAAAAATTCATGCACTCTGACACTGCTAACACTTGAGCATCTTAAAGATTTTTAAATAGTTCTAATTTTATTATGACAGCATATTTTTGTGTTTGAGTTTTTAGAACAGAGAGATGTGTGTAAGTGTGAATTGCTGTACTTTTGGTTATAGAACAGGAGGACATTTTTAATTGATGATATATTCCAGTCTACTTTTTTCCTACATACATCTAGTTTGTGAGTTCTTCTAATACTGGGAAAATATGAAGATGATTCAGCATTCCTGTAGCCTGCTGGTAGGGGTACTAAATGCAGTCCTTCATTCTGGGACCAGGGAGTAAGACAAAGAGAAGTGATTTTTCTTGTGCAAACCTGGATTATTTGTGCATTCAGTGTCTGAGTGTGAGGTCAAATATAACATCAACATAATCACAACTGCTTGGATGTATTCTAGGAGCTGGTCTGGTCTGAGGACACACACAGGACAGGAATTAGCTTTCTTTTTATGAGGTTAGAAGAGGTTAGAGGAGCTGTTGGTTTTCAGCTCAGTAACAACTGCTAAGCATTTCTTTCAGACTAGCACTGAGCACACCATCCTCTGCAGCAGCAGTGTGCTCCAGTTTCAGGAGACAAAGCCACAGCATTCTAACACTGCAAATTGGAGTGTGGGGCAAAGAACTATAAGCCATGCCTTCTTTCTGTGCTACTAAACTGTATTAATCATCATGTCATCTGTGTTTGCTTTCCTTTGCAGGTTTTGTGAGCTACTCAGGTTATTTTACTCCTCTGATTTAATATTGATTTTCTTCATTCTGTTCTCTGTATTAGCCAGCTAATCATTAACTCTGTGTGAGAAGTATGAACAATTATAAATACAATAAAAATAATGAGAATTCTATCATGCAATTATTGTGAAAAATAAACAGATGATAGTTTTAACAGTCTTCAGAAAACAAGACACTGTGAAATCCAGAGCAAAGGAGTAATGGTGTTAAAAAGTGAGAATCCTTCCAAAAATTTATAGAAAGCACATTAATAAGAAAAAAAAAATCACTTTTCTACACTAAAAAAAGCAAATTTTAAAATTAAAGTTATATAGCAGTTTATAGAAAGCCCCAGCCTATTTTACTGGGTTACACAGGCTGTAGATCAAATAAAACACCACAATTCCATGCTTCTGCATTAAGGTATGAGACAGTGTGTCCTAATTCCCCAGTTTGAAAGAGCCCTCAGGCATGTCAGGTAACTTCTGCTTCTGTACCTTTTCATTCCTGCTCTGCACTCAAGCTGCATAGCTGGAAACCTGCAACTACAGACTGCAGACTGGAGCTACAAAGCCAAGGTACTGTGAAGATCTAGATTTACATACTGGGTAACCAAAATATCAGCAAGCCCCTTTGTAGATATAGCTCTGCTGCTATTTCAATGATGGCAAAAGATAAATAATTGTTGACACTAGCTGTGATTTTGCTGATAGCCAAACAAAGGAAATCTCAATGGTTGAAGCTGTTGCTCATTATCAGCTGAAACTGCAGGTCTGACTCAGTTCTTGCTCCTGATTCCTTCTACTTGTGGGGCAAAACAGGCTGGTTTGTGCAGCTGTCAGAGCCTAAATGCATCCTGTTTCATAAATGAGAGAGTGAAAAGCATGTCAAAAAGGCCAGAAAGGTAGCACAGCTGTAAAGAGATAAGATGCTAAGCTGCTGTAAGTCACACTCAGTCACATAACCATAGCCTAGGAGCCAATGGTCGGTGTGTCACCTCTTCAGAGCACTGCCACTGTTGGCTTTAAGAGCAGTGTGAAGTGTAATGTATGATTTCTTGTTGCTCATTCTGCTCAGCACATTGTCATGGGACATTTCAAGCTATTTTTGGCCTCCTTCTACCCATCACATTTTCAAGACAATGGGAAGACAATGTGCTGTGTCTCATTCCCATTGTTATAATGATTTAATATTGTGCCATCCCCTGTTCTCATTAATAACCTTCTTAGAGAAACAGTATAATAGGAAAATACACCAGTCAGCAAAGCCTTCAGTGACAACTCAGCATTGTGATAAAACATGCTGCAGTACAAAGAGAAACTTGTATATGCTCATTGTGAGGAAATGGAAGATGGGAAGAAGAGAATGGAGAGCAAATTAACCCCTTCTGATAACTGAAGCGCATAAACCTCTGGAAGCTTCTCTGCCTCTGTTAGTCATAAGATGAGACAGTAGAGGACACAATTTCTATTGCTCCCCAGGGGATATTTTTCCCCTTTGTAGCAAAACAACCCATTAGGTAAACAGAACTTAGTTGCCCATAGCAACAGAAAATTGCATTCCAGCAGGATAACAATGTATTTTAGCTTTGCTTATTTCTTTCAAAATTAAAAGTAAAGATTAGCAGGAAAAGAGAAGTACAATTAAAATTAGGCCTTGTTGGAGAATTAAAAGAAGGAACAACAAGATTCATTAACCAGATGAAAAGCACAGTAAAATTGTGCTGTATTAACCTGTTGCTTACTTTATTTACAGCAGTTATAGCCTGGCATTCAGTTATTCCCATACTGCCAGACAGCTTGACACAAAGAAGCTGACATTGTTCATATTATAGAATTACTGCATGTCCTGAGCTGTAAGAGACCCACAGGGATCATTAAGTCCAGCTTTTGGCCCTGCACAGCACACCCCAAGATTCACACCCTGTGCCTGAGAGTATTGTCCAAACACTTGAACTCTGTCAGGCTTGGTGCTGTGAGCACTTCTCTGAGAAGCCTGTTCTGGTGCCCAGCCACCCTCTGGGTGAAGAATCTTTTCCTAAAATCCAACCTAAACCTCCCCGGACACAACTTCAGGCCATTCCCTTGGGTCCTGTCACTGGTCACCAGAGAGAAGAGGTCAGTGCCTGCCCCTGTGCTTCACCTCTCAAGGAAGCTGCAGACTGCAACGAGTTCTCCTTTCAGTCTCCTCTTCTGCAGGCTGAATAAACCAAGTCACCTCAGCCACTCTTCCTTTGGCTTTGCCTTTACACCCGTCACCATCCTCATGGCCTTCCTTGCACAGGCTCTAACAGCTTAATGTCTTTTATTGTCGTGCCCAAAACTGCCCCCAGGACTCGAGGTGAGGCTGTCCCCGTGCAGAGCAGAGCAGAGCGGGGCAATCCCCTCTCTTGCCTGGCTGGTGATTCTGTGCTTGATGGTCCCAGGGTTGGCTCTCCTGGCTGCCAGGGCACTGCTGACTCATGTTCAGCTTGCCATCAATCAGGACTCTCAGGGCCCTTTCCATGGCAGTGCTTTCCTTGACATGCTTGGACTGCAAGGATTCCCTTGTTTGGGGTCCCTCCTTGGAGGCACCAGCTTGAGTTGTTTCTGTGTTACAGCACTGTAAATAAATTTCTTTATTGAGCAAATCGTCTGAGACTGTGTTCTGGGAACCCTGGGGTTGAACCAGTAAGGAAACTGGTCTGACTGTGTGACAGGGGTGTGTGGGGAGCCAAGCAGGGACCAGTCAGGTCACTGGAGCCACTGCTGTGAAGTGACTTCAGTCCCAAGAGTGGCAGTCTCTGTCCTCTGGA
Organism: Ploceus nigricollis; assembly: GCA_013399945.1. Taxonomy (NCBI): domain Eukaryota; kingdom Metazoa; phylum Chordata; class Aves; order Passeriformes; family Ploceidae; genus Ploceus; species Ploceus nigricollis. The sequence goes on from VXBC01011827.1 coordinate 876,265, forward strand.
GTGTGATTGCCTGAGAGTCTCGTGAATAGTCAAACTGGGAAGTTTCCTCAACAAAAGCTTTTGCATTAGAAAAGTTTAGTATTTGAAACCCATCTTCCAAGTTGGTTGGTAGCACATATCTTGCTTTTAGGAAGGATGGATATAGGATTTGGGTACCTTGCAGATTTAATGAGGTGTAAGAATAAAAAGGGACGAGGCTGTAAGTTTTCTAACTGTGCTTTTACTTCCTTTAGAAAAGGCTTTGGAAAGCTTTCCTTTTGTCCTTATATCTTAATGGCTCCTTTTTTTTCCAACAGTCCTTGGCTTTGAAATCTTTTTTCCAGGAAATCTATGGATAGCATTGGTTAAAATATGACTACAAAGAAAACACTACATTGAAGCAGAATAATGGTAGATTTTATCTAAAATAATGAATGGGAAATACTTTGTAATCATCTAGTTTTCTTCAGTTTTCATTACAAGTGCGTTATAAGGGTGGGGAATAAGCTTTGTAATTGTTTAAAAAAAGCTAGAGACCTGGCTACATAGATGGTAGGTAGTGACACAAATTGAGATGTATTAAAGTTGCTATGGGGAGAGAGTCTCCAATAATTCATAAGTCATGAGGGAATTAGAGTCCATTTCTCATACTCAGTTTAGCAGTAAGAACAGTCTTGAGAACCTTTTGGTCTGTTTCTAAAAATAAATTAAAATAAATTCCAGCAAATTACCTATAGAATACCTCTTGATTTGTTTTGTTTGTGAGAAACTCAGAGACCCTCTGATAAGTGTTCCAAGTACCACCATCTGCCATTTTAAAATGTAAGATCATGGAATCAAGTTATTTTATACTGTAACTTTTTAATATGCTTTTGAAAATGAAGATTTGGATCATAAAACTGAAACAATCTGAAAATGTGGAATTCAAAGACATTTTTCAGAAAGCATGAAGCAAACATAGCTAACAAAAATTTGAATGTATCTGTATTTCAAACAATTAATTATTTTAAGGATAAATCCATGATTTCTCAGTACTTTATAATACTCGAATGCCTGATTTAATTTTCCTTGATTGCATATTATAATGTAACTTCAAGAATCACATTTCTAAAATAAATGCTATTGCCTATTAATTCAAAATGTACTTTCTGTGAATATTCTGAGATAATAGCTAAAAAATTCATGTTTCATTGCAGTATTTGTCAATGTGGAACTATGTCAATATGATTGGTGCAGGAGAAATGGAGAGTGAAATTACCTGGGAACTGATGAGACTCTTTTTGGCTAAGAAATGCAAAAAATCACACTTAATGGAAAAATAACCCCCCCTCAACCAACTGTTGCTTCTAAACTGACTCCAGGGTGCCTTTGCTCATGACCCCACATGCACTGTTGTGGTAGTATGACCCTGGCTTGATGTCAAGTGCCCACCAAAGCCATTCAGTCACTGCCTTCCTCAGAAGGACAAAAAATATGACAAAAGGCTTGTGGGTTGAGGTAAGGGCAGGGAGAGATCACTCAGCAGTTATGGTCACAGGCAAAACGGATTTGACTTGGGGAGACTAACTGAATTTATTATTTATCAAATTGGAACAGGAGAATAGGAGATAATAAAAAAAAATCTTAAAAACACCTTTCATCTATCTGACCCTTCTCCCCAGGCTTAACTTCACTCCCAATTGATGTACTTTGTCCTTCCCAGTAGTGCAGGGGGAATGGAGGGTGTGGTCATTTCATCAAGTGTTGCCTCTTCCTCTCCTTCCTCCGCAGGGAAGGTCTGCCCACACTTTTCCCCTGTTCCAGCCTGGGGTCCCTCCCACAGGGGACAGTCTTCCACAAACTTCTCCAACATTACCCCTTCCCATGGGCTGCAGTTCTTCACAAACTGCTCCAGGCTGAGCTCTCTGTGGGGTCACAAGTCCTGCCAGCAAACCTGCTCCAGTATGGGCTTCTCTCTGTGTAAGTTCTCAGGTCCGGCTGGAGCCTGAGCCAGCTTGGCTTTTCCTCAGGGTCACTGCTTCCTTTGGGCATCCTGCTCCAACACGAGGTCCTCCATGTCCTGCTCCACCACTACCACCACCATATCAGGTGTGGACTGACCCTTTGGCCAGTTTGGCTCACCTGTCCTGGCTGTGTCCCCTCCCAAGATCTTGCCTACCCCAAGGGCACTGATGAGGGGGGAATGCTGAGGGATGGCACTGTGCCATCCTGCTGTGCCCACCCTGCTGTGCCCACCCTGCTCAGCAGTAGCTCAGCACTGGTGTGTTACCAATGCTTTTCTGGCTACCAATGCAAAGCACAGCAGTAGGAGAGATGCTGTGGGAAAAATTAACTCCATCCCAGCCTGACCCAATCCTATCAAATACTATGACCCAACTATCAAAAGCATCTGAAAAGCTTTTATATCACATAAATATTAGAGAAAGCTGTTCTGAAATATAAAGGATCTGCAATCCTGTATTTCTAATAAGTTCCTGGGGTTTTAATGCCATCTAATTACTGCAGTCTCTTTCATATATTTTCTTTTCTCTCCAACTTTTTCCTGACTCATCACCATTTTTTTCCTTTCAGCACTCCATTTATAGATCTTGCCAAACCACAGAAATACCTTTTTTCATATATTCAAATGTTTATATTTCTTGGACACCAAATGTTTGGTTATACATAGGATCTGATTTCTTCAAATCTGCTTGTGAGTTCTTTCATATTAAGCATCACCTGCAGAACATTTTTATAGTCAAACCACTCCTCCCATAAAATGCAGGCTAATTGCTCTTCTCTATACATAACAGACTTACACCAGGGGTGAAGAAACAGCTCTTTTGAATTAGTGGGCATTATCTCAGTCACAAGCAATTTACCTGCCAAGAGTTAGAATCAGGACTGGCACAGAGAAATTTCTGATTGCTGGCCTTGCATCTACTTCTGGTCCAGACTGTTAAATAAAGTTTAGCTAAATAGAAACTGATAGACTGATTTTGTCCCAACATTCTCCATGTCCACAATATTCCATATATTCAGTGATACTTTTATTTCCAAGTTATGCAGTGCAATCCAGCTATATTCTTTCTGGATTTTCTTAAGTAGAGTATTTCACTTGGTTGTGACTTATTTGTGAAACGCTGTATTCAAGTATGATTAGAATTCAGAACATATCTCTCAATGATTTTCTACATGATTTTGTTCACAGGCAAGAACTTTTCTCCATTCAAGTAATAGTGCCAGATCAAAATCAATATAGATAAACACTTATGATTTCTCTGAATCTGGCAGAGGTAAGAACTGGTTTGAAGCCACTATGAAAAAATTATAAACAAAGTTTTTAACCAGGAAATAGCTGCAGTGACTTCAATGTACTTCATTAAAACTAGTAATCCTTCCTGTCCACTAAAGACAAATAGTACAGGTCAGCAAAAAAAAAAAAAAACAAACCAAAAAAAAACCCCCAAAAAACCAAAAAACAACAACAACAACAAAAAACCACCAAAAAACCCCAAAAAAACCCCAACCCCACAAAAAAAAAAAACTCCCATGTAATAAAGGAATTATGGGTGGTTTTGCACTCTGGGAAGTGGAGAAAAACCATACACACTGAAGTGTGTGGGAGTAGCAGAAAGAGATTGTGCAAAAGAACTAGGATCTGCTTCCAAATCATTAAATGGTGACAACTGTATATAATTGCCACTAATATTTAGCTTACAATCTTTCTGAGATGGATTTTTCTCTCTTGGTTCTCTGTAATAATCTTAATTTTTTTGCCACAGTTATCAATGTTATTTTTTACCTAAGGAGTTGATAGCTGGTGTGATTAATAAAGACACAGCACAGCTAAGAGAGAATGACCAGGCTTGCATAATAAAGGTGAGCTGCAGAGCTGGAAGTGATTGATTGTAATGTCTGGGAAATGCAAAGGACCTATCATTTAGTATGTAGAGGCAGTCACATCAGAAATCTGGTAGAAATCAGGTGAGGCATGAGTGTACACATTAACCTTGGTGGTGGGATAGAACACTGTATTTCAAACACAATTTTGTGTCACTTGGATGACTGAGAGCAAACACAAGTTTGCTGGGTATACTTAGACGCATTTTTACCCAGCTTTGAGGTTTAATATTTTACAGGGCTGCAAGGTGCTCCTGGGTTAACTGGATTTTTTGGTATGAAGTACAGATAGTCTTGAATTTGAAAATGAAAAACAGCACTGGACAAATGGACATCGGTTAGCCTTGATCACCATATAATTACAGGATTTACAATGAAATAATCATGCAATGACTAAATATCATATTGTGATGATTTGTAATTTTAACTGTTGAGACCAACATGCCCTTTGAACCCAGTCACTTGAAATCAAATCTCATTAAGCTGGTGGTTCTTCTTTCAGTAATATAAGCTAACCTTGAAGCACCCCCAAGGATATTACTATGACTATTTCCTTTTACATTGGCAAAGTTATGGTTAAGACTTCCAAACACAGGTGAGGTGTTAGGATCCAGAATATGCTGTTTAGTCTAACTCCATGGTCAGAGGTTTATGGCAGATTTTCCTTCAAGCAGCAACACAAGTAGTTAGTGACATGCTCAGATAAACCCATTGCAAGAACATACTATATAATTTTGTAAATTATGTACCTTTCTTCTGATAGTAGGAGGTAAGTCCCACATTTATAACTGCTAAATAATTCATATTAATTTCACTATCTGCTTATTTAAATTTGAAGAAGAAGCCCTTATTTAATCCTTCAGGTATTGCAACTGCACAAAGCTATTCAGTATTTCTTGATGAGATGAGATGAGATGTGAAAAACTAATGCCAAACACACAAGAGTCAAAAAATGAACCACAGAGAAAACATTACAAACTACTGTCCATTTAAAATAGCTGTGTTTCCAGGTTCTCCTGTGAATTATTAATTAACTTTTATTTCTTTCACTGGAGCTAGATGTGAGATTTTCTCTTCCCTTAATGATGTTTTTTAATCTGTCTTTTGTATATTTACACAGGAATGTGATTAAGAAGAAACATGCTTTTATGTCTTCAACATATTTAATAAATGGCATTGTTTAGTCTGAAGAAAAAGAGGGCCAGAGGGACCTTGTTGCTCTCTAAAACTACCTGAAAGGAGGCTGTAGCCAGGTGAGGGTCAGCCTTGCTCCCAAGCAATAGAGTAAGAGGAAATGGCTTCAAGTTACATCATGTTGGGGTTTAGTCTGAACATCAGAAAAAAATTTTCTCACCAAAAATGTTGCCAAGCATTGGATCAAGCTGCCCAAGGTTACCATCTGTGGAAGTATTTAAAAGATGTGTAGCAGGTGTGGCACCTGGGGACATGGTTTAGTGGTGGACTTGGCAGTGCTGGGTTAATGGTGGGACTCAATGATCTTAGAGGTCTGTTCCAACCTAAAAAAAGAGGTTACTCAATGACTGTCAGAAAGGAAAGGCATATAAAACCAGTTTGAAAATCCTGTTGTATATAACTACCTGATCAGTGGATGCCAAATTCAGGTGGAAGTGTTGGATCTTGCAACCAGAGAGATCTTTGGCTGTCCTCACTCCAAAAGTAAAAATTAAGTTTATAATGCATATGGGTAGGCTCAGGACACTTATTCTTGTCACTTTTGGCTGGAACTGCTGTTAATGTTAATTTATAACTCTCTGCGGCGCACCTATTATGTGTTGTCCTGTTTTCAGTCCCTGTCTGGCTACACAGGCAACCTACAGGCGTCTGAGCTCTGCAACATCTGGTGTCTGAAAAGAGAGGGAGCCTAATGTCCTGAGCACAGGATACATCTGAAACATCACTGTATACCAGTTGAGCAAAACTTCTTCTGTTGCCTTGTAAATTCAAGGCATTTGACAGTGGTAGTATTAAAAAATTATCTTGAAAATAAAGGGTCAAGTATGGGAAAATAAGTTGAAAATCCAAAATGTGCTACAAAGGTATAGCAAAATGCAGAAACAGAATTATTACCAAGTTATGAATTTAGAATTATTGGAGGTAGTAGTCAGGATTTTTTTTCAGTTATTACAATGGAGCAAGGCACTGTCTTCCATTGCTAATAAGCTGTTCATATAGTAGTAGGAAAATATCTGGGACGTGAATATCAGTTAAGTAAAGAGATATAATGTAAAAGAAAATTTTCCAAGTTCCCCCACCTCATTAGTACTAATTCTAAGCAAGTTCCTTTAATACAGGTTAACTTTCTTAATAGATTAACCCTGCCCTACATTCTACCTGGCAGTTTATTTCCTATCCAGTGTACCTCTGATATGTACAGCATCCAGGTTACATCTTGTGTGCTATTTTGTTTTGTTAAAAAAGCTGTACTGCAAACCACCAAGTCCACAAAGTTTATGCCCAGCAGTTAAAATGCCCTGGTTGTGAATGTCATTCATCTAACCCAAGACTGTCAGAAAAAAATTTATGGGCTCTTTTAACATTCTCAGGCTTTATACCTACAATAATAAACAGTTTGCTTAACAAAAAAAAAAAACAACACATTCACATCTCCCCATGTTTCATTTCTTATGGCTAAGTATTTCCTAATTTACATATTAAAGCATCTTAGCCAAAAAAGTTTACAAGACCACCGGGGGAAAATTCTACTTGATGGATGGTCACTGCAACACTGGAAACAGAGTTCAGCTGAGTATTTTCCTCATTGTTCTACATTTTATAGTGACAGTGTTAATGTCAAATACAGGACAGAGCTGTGAGTGCGGTCCAGAGTCCACGATCACCTTAATGAGCTCCCAGAAGGACATAGTTATGCTTTGACTTTTTTTGAGTTTTGGGCCAAATCTATATTGCAAAGTGGTCCTGTTTGCCCACTGGGCTATTGCCACACCCGACTATCTGAAAACAAGGACGTTAGGGAAATTTTAAAATGAATAAGTTTTTCACTTTGAGATTTTCAAGTTATTCTGGTTAACTTGAACTCAAGCCACTTTTTCAAGAAATGTCTGTTTTTTCACTCTTGATGTTTGGAAATAAAGATAAATATTGAAAACCCTTCATTTTGTGGGGAGCTTATAAACCTGTCCAGCTGATTTTTAAAACACAGTATTAGTCTCAGTGAGAGTAGCAAAAGCAGGATATACAGATACTTTTTCTATTTACATCTTGTTTAATAATTTCTTCTGCATTTCCAAACTCTAATATACCTTAACAGTTGCAGAAGAGAGTCTTTTTGGAAGGGCAAAAAAAACAAGCCACAGTGCATAATGTGGACAGGACTCCTTGCCCAAGAAGCTAAAGCAAGGCCTTTCACACAGACTTGGTACCACCTGACAGAAAAAAACAGTTCACTGCAATATGTCAAAATAAAAACTAGTAATCCAAGCCTGTCCTTTTCCTGTTTTTGTTAAAGATGTCACAAACATCTATATAATATATTTCTGGCAAAAATGAAAGACTTCAATGAATAGCCAGGTCACTCAGCCTCACTCAGAAACACGGCACTGTCTCCTGGGGCATATTCTCCAGCAATGCCTAATTCAGAAGGATGAGTTTGCTGGTTTTACTCTCAGTCCTTCTCTTTCCCACACTGTGAAAGACAGGTGTGTCCCATGGTTTGGATCAGAATTATTAGCCCTAATTTGCTGCTGCATTTCTGTCCGTGGAACCCAACCAGATGAATGACTTTTCTTTGGTCTGGTAAGCTCCCCTTTTCTAGGTATGTCAGAGTTGAAATATTCCCTTCAGGAAGATGCCAGCAGCATTATTTCCACACACCCACCTCCAGTTATCTCCAGCACGTTTTGCTCCCCTGTAGAGCTGCCCTCATGTCCCATTATTGAGATTCATTACATACATAGACAAGTGCTACACTGAGAGTGACTCAGCAGCAATAGGGACATTATTCCCTTTTTCACATGTCTACAAGATGAGTGTCTGTGGAATAACAGCAGAGAGAAAGATAAACTATTGTGTCACTAGGGCGATGGGAGCTGGAGCTCCAATTTATAGTAAAGTGTTTCTGCACACATTTGCATCCATTTTTTATATTTTAATCTGAAAAAACTGCTCTATGTTGAGACTGTCAGTGTGTGTGCCTGTGTGAGGTGTAAATGCTTTGCCCAGACCACGGGGTTATTTTGAGGGGTTTCTGTTTCCGTCATGGAAACCGCAGACCCTGCACGTGCCAAAGTCAGGCCCCTGACATCATCTTTCTGACTATATTATCTTCTGTCCATGAGACTAGAAAAAATCTGCCAGGGAGAGCAAAAAAAATCTGTTAGTCTGCTACCAATTTTCCATGTGGCTTTGGACATTTCTGTCTTTCATAATTTGTTTCATTAGCTCTTCAGGACAGCACTTTCCCTTTCTGTACAGTGGATAGTCTAAATGGGATCCTGCCCTCAGCTTCAGCCTTCAAGTTCTGCCAACAAATAAATATATTTACTGGCCTTCCCATTAAGGTGCCTTTTGTGAAATCTGTTTGGTAGAATTGTTTCACAATTACCTCAGAGTGAAACCCCAGGGCTTTTAGAGATGGAAACCAGCTGACATACAAGTGTGTTTATCTGAATTTATTTTAAAAATAAAGGCACTTTGACTGCCATCACACATTTCCCTACACTATTCTCACTAATTAATGCTTTTAGTGCAGATAACAGCTACAATTAAAAGTTGTTTTAGTATCTAAAATCAAAACACCAACCTAGGATTGAAATGAGATCTCCTGAAAGAAATTAAAAAAAAAAAACAGACTCAGACATAAAATCATCTTATTTGCTTGTCTTTGTGGAGTTTTGTGAAGGAGGGAAAAGCAGGGGTTTTGTTCATGAAGTAACAAAAAATATATGAAACTAGAATAAGAATCACACTCTAATGTTAGCTGTAGTGAAGGTACTGGTACATAATTCATCACTCCACTAATGCGTTACGGCAGAGAATTATTTCACAAGCATGGCAGGATGTGTCAGACCCTTTGATTTAGGGTCTTCTCTAACACACTCCATTTTCAAAGAAGTGCAAGAGAGTTCTGCTTCCTCCCCCATAAGCACTATCAAATTCAATAGCAATATTCTAAGTGATTGACTACACCCAAGGAATATTGGGTGCAGATCAAGCAAATTGTATCCACAAGATGTAAATTAACTAAGCTTTTTGAAGCCCAAAGGTACATTTGAGAAAATCTGGCAAACTTGCTTCTTAATATTCTTAGTGAGAAAACATAGTGTGGATCTTTATATATTTTAGCATTCTATGTCCTATTCCCATATTGGAAGATTAGTTAAGTAACAGTTTTTTTCTGAAAGGAATAAAATTCCCTGTAAGTCTATCTAACAAAAAAAATCCAAAAAACAAAAAACAAAACAAACAAACAAACAAACAAAAAAAACCCCAAAAACATCATTATTGACAATGAATGTAATTTACTTTTACTGTGTCTCCTGAATTGCAGTATTCATATCAACCAAAAGGATTTTCATTCTTTTTACTATATTTATGGCTTGAGCTGTGCATGCAACTGTTTTACTCCCCATAGATCCATCACCTGACCAACAATCAAACTCCATGGGCCAAAGTTGTGTAAATACATTAAAAAATAGTCATTCTAGGCTTTCTGATATTTCAATTTTCATCATTGATCCACATTAGGAAAATTGGAAAAGAGAAAATTGACTTAGCAAATTATCTAATGCAGTTTGTCTAATTCTTGTTAAGCTGTTAGTGATTAGATTAGTTTAAAAAATGCTTTCTATGAGAAGACCCTCAGTCACCCCTTGACTAAAGGCAGCTAAATTAGACAGCCTATTTCCTTAAGATCCAGCACAGTTGGTGGTGAACCCCTTTCTCTCCATCAATTACATGGAACATGGAAGATGACAAAGTTCCTAATCTAAAATCCAAAGCTGTTTTTTACATAAAAGGGTGAGAATAGTTTCCCCTCTTCTGCAAGGCAAATATAATATACAAATATACTTGTTTGCTTCAATTATAAAGTACTTTAAGGCTGCTCTTAAAGCATACTGGTTTAAAGCCTGGCTTTAGTTTTGTACTTGAAAGTTTATGATTTAGTCTGTGAAGCTGTGTAAGGCAGCATGATTTAATAATCTCCTCCAATCTGGAAATCTGTCTGTGTGAAAGATGACTTGAGTAAAGAGAAGCTATTCTTTGCATTTTGATTGGATTTTCAGACCTGAGTCAAATTAGTCCTTAGAGGTTCTGGAAACTCTTACTTTTATTTATAGAATATATGTCTCATGTTCTGTTCAGGAACTTTGGACATGATGGCTCAAACTTTCAGGATCGCATAGTTTTAAATCATTTTACCCTTCAAATTTCAGTCTTTTTACATCTATCTTTAAGATCTCCCAGATTTTCTGTTTCCTGTTTTCACTTTTCTTTGACAAGCATCTGGAAATTTTTGCAAGCCAAGTGCACATTCTGTATCTATAACATTAGAGGCTGAGATTCTCCATCTTGCTCTATAGTTTTTAATTCCTGCTCCCACTTTTCTCTTTTCATATTTTGTAACCAATTACAATAATCATAATTATCATAGCCTATCCTGCATAGCATCAATTTGCATTTTTTTCTAAGAGCAACCATACAAAAGATGTAAATGTCCTGAAAGCAGATCAAAGCTTATTCTTTCATTGAAAAATATTTAAAATTAATCAGGAAAAATGACTTACAATTTGTACTGTGGGGTTGAATCAAACTCAGAAAAGAAATTTTAGGTTGAGGCTGGCCATCTGTTCTTAAGTCATTAAAAAAAAAAAATCCTACATGACTTAAGGACAATATTTTCAGCCTGAATTGACTTCCTTGGGCTCTTGCATCTCCAAGACTGCAAGTTAAGGCACCCAGATTTATAGTGTGTTATTTCACACCATTTCTCACTTATTTTATTGTCCCAAAATAGTGAATATGTTTGTTGGTATACAGTACCTAAAATTATTAACTCCAGTGATATTCAGTTTGATAAACATAGACTGGAGGATAATCACAGGAATAATTGAATGATTTTTTGGGAATTATTTTTAGTTATGAACAGAGGAGGCACCCTTTGAACACCTTAATCTTCCATTTTTACTTTAATTGCTGCTTGACACTCTTTTCCAAAGCTTTTGACTAAGCCTGTTACAATTTCTTCTTATTATTACCATATTTTTAATGTGCTCCTAGAAAATTAGATCACTTTACACTCACACATTTGAAGTCCAATTTCAAAACTTTGTCTTTGAAGCTTTCCTAGAGTTTTGTGGTGGGGTTTAGGTGTAATATATTTGGATTGATTTCTTCAAAGCATTGTCTTTTTGGGTTTCTTAAATTTCTTTGCAATAAATGCAGTCTGAGCTTATGCTGAACAAAGTCCAAGGTGTGACTATTTATTAGACTACTCTTAATGGATAATTTATTGAGTTACCTTTACTTGCCAAATAATTGCCTCATTAATTTTATTAGACACTGAGGATACAGGATTTGATCATGAACAACAAAAAAAAAGAGCTTACTAATACATTTTTAGAAATGGAGAGGAAAAGTATGTTGGCTAATACAAATACTCTTTCAATTCTGGTTTTGCATGACTCAAATTAATTCTCCTCCTCACTGTGTTTACATTCTGATTCTGCTAGCAGGTAAGTTGTGCAATTATCCTACTTTATTGTGTGTTAGTGGGTGTGTGAACTGTGTGCTCTATATCTACAAATAGTCACAGCCCATTTGGCAACAAAATGGGCAAAAGAAAGATATGCCTTGTGGTCTGTGTCCAATTGACACAGCTTGAAAATTGGAACATTATTTATGAACAGCTACTTGTAACCATTCCAGTTTCAGGATGAGAATTATTGCCATGGTCTGCCTGGAGCTCTGCAAGTGCTAATTTGGATATATATGGACAGATTAGTTGTTAAGTTCATTTGAGCAGTGTACTGATGTCAGTAAAAGGGGCTGTTCAGAGCTCAGCAGCCTTGGAGTACATTTACGTGAGCTGCAAACATCAGTGACCAAATGCCACCTCTGTAGAGCTTTGCTTTGCTCAGGGGGCTCAGCTCAGCAGTGGAGCTCTGCCAGAGAGACTTCAACAGATGTTTCAAACAGCTGGGAGTTTTACTGTCTTCTCTCTCCTCTCTCACTATCTTCCTTACAACTTGTGAGGAAAATACTAGTGGGGAGTCTGTAAAGAGGGATGGCTCATGAGAGAGAGAGACTGTCAGGGTGTGTCTCAGGGCCAGCACAGCCTCTACTCTTTGCCTCCCACCAGATTTCAGGTCCTGCAGTGCCACAGCCATGGGAGCGCACGGCCCAGGGTCTCAGAGCCTGCATCTTGCCCCCCACCCAACCAGCAGATGTCCCAGAAAATCTGCATCCCCAGGGAGGAGCCTGGAGCCAGAGGCTGTGGCTGACCCTCACCTGCCCTGCCCTACCCAGGCTGAGGCATCAGGCCCTGCCTGCTGGGCTCTGCTGACCTGGGAGCCCCTGAGATCCCTGGCCCCCAGCCCAGGGAGCTGCCATCTCCCCAGCATCCCATAAGATTCAGTGGAAATCTTGACTTTGTCTTTGAAGCTTCAAGAGTGGTGATCTTAATAGCCAAATGGAATTAAAATGCACTTTTTTATTCAAGAAGGTAAGAGACAACTCAGTGAAAAGTACAAATATTCACTTCTTAATAACTTCCTTACTATAAATACAGTGGAAGCAGAAATTTGAAGAAATAAGATCCATGCAGCTCATTTGTTCCAGTTTTGATATCTTGTCCTTTATTCAGGATGAGTATACTGATTGAAAAATCAATAAATGTGAACATATCCATCTTCCAGCACAATGAATAGGGCCTAAGACAATACACACAGCGCTGTCTGGGCTAATCTACCAGATTAGCTGAGTCAGCCACAGAAAATCTGAGCTATCTTTAGGCTCTTACATGTGGTAGGAGAATTTGATTTAGTCCCACGGTGAATGGACCTTATATTCTTGTTCACATATAAGCAAGTATATCTTCTCCCTTGCTGCTGATTAGAGACTCCTCTCTGGTATTCACCTGGTGGCAAAGTAATTATCGCTTCATATTTGTATGAGCTGAAGCTTTGTGAACACCAAGAACGGTAAAGGTCTGGCAAAGCTGGAGAAGCACTGCTTTTCAAGATGCAGTCCTCGATATCACCTAGGGCCTGGGGGAGAAAATTTTCTGACTTCAAGGGAATAAGTGATGACGAGAAAAACTGCAATAAGAAAATATTTAAATATAACTCTAAGTGGACCCCAAGAGGAATGAGGAAGAAACTCTCACTCACTGTGAACATCACACAGGGAGAGGACGTGAGTTTCAGGATTAAAATTAGGAAGCATTTCTTATGGAAAGGTGGTCAAACACTGGGACAAGGTTTCTGGAGAGTTGGGCAATGCCTCAAGCCTGTCTGTGTTCCAGAGGCAATGCCCTTAATAATATTCTTTAGCTTTCGATCAGCCCTGAAATAGTTGGGCAGCTGGACTGGATGGCCATTGCACATCCCTTCCAATGAATATATTCTATTCTATTTGACTCCATTTGATTCCTACTTCAATTCATCATAAATGACAAAGACTGACAGCTCAGCACAGCTATCACCTCAATTTCTGCTTGTCAACCTTAAGACAAGAGGGGCATTGGATCATAATGTGAGAGAAAAGTAAGGACTTTACGATATACGAATATGTGTTCTGTGTAATGATTTTAAGTGTATTTTTAATATGAATTGCTGTTTCAATTAGATAACTTGGAGGATCAGACTGTTTAAAAATAGTTTAAATTATATCAGTTATTAGTTTTATTCTTGTTATTCTTTTTCATTATCATTCTTCATGTTTTAATTCTATGTATGCAGTGTATCTCTCTTGCCAGCAACATTTTATCTAACACAAGCCATACCTTGAAACCCAGTCTCAGAACCAAGCTGAGATATGGCTGTAGAACATAGCTGTATTTGTTTATATGATGTTGAATTTCAGCTCCCATGAGTATATTTTGAAATGGCAATGCTTTTAACTAGCATATTGCTGCTTGGTTGGCTTATTACTCATTCATTTTTCTTGTCCATAACATATGTAGAGAACACCCACAGCTACATATAAAGTGCACTTGATAAATACAATATCATGAGGAATGAGGAAGTGATATGGTAGCACTTGTCCTTTTATTTACTCTCAGGACAGCACATAGGGTGGGATGACTGAGTGGGTTGGGCCATTTACCCATCTGTCTTTATTTTGCAGGTCTTATGTTGTTACACAGGAATTGTATTTCTGTGCCATATTTACTTTAGATAGATGTTCTCTCGTTCTTTTGTAAGTCCAACTCTTGGAAGCTCTAGGCGCTCAATTTATTCTTCAAGATAAAGGTCTTTTTCTAGAATTCATTATTGTCATGGAGACAGTCATACAACATTTTAAGTGGTATGACCTAGACCACAGGAGGTGTAACAACTTGCAAGATCAAGACTTCAGAAATCATGTCAGGTCTTTAAGTTCCCTTCCAACCCAAGACATTCTATAATTCTATTTTAAAAAATATTGTTCCTTCAAAGAACATAACATGCTAAAAGCCACCCTACAGGGAAATTTTCAATATTTACAAGTTAAATACTGTGAATTTAACCAGCTTTTCTCTACTAAATTTCTAAAGGTATTCACAGTTTTTCTTCTGTATGTGGTTAAAAATTATGCCTTTTTGGTAAACATGACCAGCTCGACATTTGTTTCATCTTGTTCAAGATCTCTAAAGTGGATGCTTCTCTGTCTACTAAGCAGATCAATACATAATTGCCCTCAAAGTTCACTTTATGTGATGATTGTATAAAGCTCTATACAAAACAACTTCTATTTAAATAATTATCATCTAGGTGATGTTTGCTATCCATCTCTTAATTCAAAAGCTCCAGGTTAAAGGGAGCAAAACAGATTCCCTCTACTCTCAGCAGCTCCTGCCCTACCAGCAGCCAGTTCTAAGGAAAAGCTTTCAACCTGTGTGGTGAAGTCATAGAATCACAGAAGGTGTTGGAAGGGACCTATCAGAATCATGGAGTCCAACACCTGGCCCTGTGCAGGGCCCCTCCAATCAC
The DNA here is from genome assembly GCA_013399945.1 of Ploceus nigricollis. NCBI lineage: Eukaryota > Metazoa > Chordata > Aves > Passeriformes > Ploceidae > Ploceus > Ploceus nigricollis. The sequence continues at coordinate 891,297 of VXBC01011827.1, forward strand.
ACCAAAAGCTTCTTGAACTTTGTCAGGCTTGGTGCTGTGACCACTGCCCTGGTGATCCTGTTTCAGTGCTCAACCATCCTTTGGGTGCAAAACAATTTCCTGATATTCAACATAAACCTCCCCTGACTCAGCTTCAGGCCATTTCCTCGAGTCCTGTCACTGGGCACCAGAGTGAAGAAATCAGTGTCTGCCCCTCCTCTTCCCTTCATGAGGATGGTGAAGACCACAGTTAGGTCTGACCTCAGTCTCATCCAGGCTGAGAAAACCAAGTGACCTGAGCCAATCCTCATAAAGATTCACCTTCAGACCCCTTCGCCATTCTCATGGCCTCCTTTGGACACTCTCTAATAGCTCAATCTCTTTTTTATATTGTGGCTCAAAACTGCCCCCAGCACTCGAGGTGAGGCTGCCCCGGTGCAGAGCAGAGTGGGACAATCCCCTCCGTTGCCCAGCTGGCCATGCTGTGCCTGATGCCCCCCAGGACAGGGCTGGCCCTCCTGGCTGCCAGGGCACTGCTGGCTCATGTTCAACTTGCCACTGACCGGGATCCCCAGGTCCCTTTCTGCAGCTGCTCTCCAGCCTCTTGTTCCCTCGTCTGTACACACATCCCCACCGCAGCTGCAGAATCTGGTTCTTGCCCTTGTTAAACCTCACATGGTTGGTGATTGCCCATCTCTCTGATTTGTCAGGGTGTCTCTGCAGACCCTCCTTGCTCTGACAGCTTCTCGCAATTTAGTGTTGTCAGCAAAATTAGAAGTTGGGTTTATGTACCCAAAATCTAATACCTCTGCTTCAGGGAAAGAACACATCTGCTTTTTCATGTAGACTCTTAGGTCAGAAGCAGGTAACTGAGAAAATCCTAGTCTCTTCTCCAAGAGTTAATTAAAATATATACAAACAGTTACCAAAAAATAATTTTTTAGTGCTTAAAGTCCTGTGCAAGTTGTTTTAAGTTCTAGGTTTTATATTTTAAACCCCTTAAACTTTAAATAAAAATTCTTGCTCCACATTTTGAAAAGTGGTGATATTGACTCCTGAGAGTCAGAGTAGCTATAGCTGATTTTGATCCAACACAGGAATCCCCCTCTAATCCTCATTTAGTTGCCACACCATCAAAATGGGACTGTCTTTGCTCCACCCTTCCCAGATTTCCCTGTTCTAGGCTTCATGTTACTTACTAAGGAAATGATAATGAATTCTATTTTGCGGTACTTAATTCTCTCCAGGCACTGATTAAGGAACATTAGGTATTTAACTCAGAGACATAAATCAAAGCCAAATTCAAAGTTTGGGTTTAGATTTGTTCAATGCCTCTTGAAATTGCCTTTCTTGTTGGCAAGATTCATGAAGGTGACAGATTCTCAGCAGCTCTATTCTTGTGAAGGAACACTGGAAGCTGTAAAAATTAAGTATACATTTAGAAATATAGGCTGGAGTATTTTTTTCAAATTCCTTTTTCTCTGGGGTGGGGGCAGGGGGAACAGGTCCTTTTGAACTGAAACTATATTTAAAAGAAAGCAAACAAAAAAACCTCACCCAAGCATATGGAAATTCTGCTTGTCAGCCAGTCATACAGATTTTACTCAAGGCTTGTTGACTAAATTCTGGTGTCTAGCACCTGGTTAATAATCCTCTGAATGATTTAATCTTGTTTAATGTGTGATCTACTATTCCAATTTAAAAAAAAATAAACAACAAAACCCCGAAGTGTTCACAAACAGAAGAAAATATAAAAGCCCTGGTAAAAATTGCAATTTATGATTGAGTACCAAAATTGTTACAATTCCAGGTGGCCTTGAGGGTCTTAGCAGGTAATTTGTTCTTAACTGGAAGACACATTCCTCTTAGGCAGAGCTGAATTATCTTACTTNCTGGTAGCTTTAAATTAGACCCTGGCCCCTTCCTCAAGTCCATTGCACACTTCATTTGATCTCCTTGGGGACAAGTTTTCTATTTAAATTTTCTTCACCTAAATTTATGTAGTCAGACTATGTTAAACAAGTAATGAGTAGGGTATTTAAGGAGTGACTGGAGCATTTTTTGAGAGAGAAATATCTCTCAAAATTACCCTTATTTTCTCTAAGCAAATAGTAAATTCTTCATTAATGCAATGTCATTTCTACTTATCATTTACACTCATGTATTCAGAAATCATTAAATTTTACCTCTAGATTATTACTTATCGCTTAGTACTGAACACTACTTTAAACATTTGTAAACCTGAATTTGCTCCTTGACTTTTTTTCTTTTATATATTTTTTATTGCACCACTGCTTCCCTGAATGAACGCACTGAAGACAGATTGATAGTTTGAGCACAGTACAAAAACCCATCTAGAAAGACAACTGATTTTCAAAGACAGTACAAAACTCTGGATGCCCCTAAGGTCCCACTTTTTACTGAATGTGTAGTGTTTTAAAGAGGACAGGAGGGAATGGAAGAAAGTGATGGAAATGTATATTCCATCACTTTGGAAAAGTGTATTTTTAGAAAGCAACATAGAAAAGTAGAGCCGCAATAACACCAATACTCCTCCTCTGGTTGTCCTTCAGTTGATGGATGTCATGAAAGAATCACTTCATCTTGTCTCCGGGTGCCTGCTGGACCTCACCTTTCCTCTTCTTGACTCTACCTTTTATTATTCAAAAGGGTATTAGATGTCCAGAGCAAATAGTTGAAAGACCTGAAAGTGGTTTTCTGATTTGTAGTTGACTAATAATGAAGTGTTCTCTAAGTTCACTTTGTATCCAAGTGAAATGTGGCTCAAATGCACCTAATTTCATAAAGTACTGAAGACTGAAGTGCACGGTAATTGTACTAATTATTATTATAATAATATAGTATTTTCTGATTCTATTCTTTGCAGCAACTGTTTAAGGGACAATATAACTTGTGTTTCCCAGGAAAATGTTGGTTACTGTAAGTATTTTATAAATTAGTTTTCATCTTGGTTGGAAAGAAGAATATGGATTTATATCTAAGGAGTAAAAAAAAATCATAATAATTGCAGACTAAATGTTGCTTTAATCACCAATCCAATTAAACAATAATATTAATAAAAGGATAGGTACTCAAGCTAGCTTATTAGAGTTAAGACAGAATTTTTAACATCAAAGGAACATCTTGATAACCACCCTGCTGTTATAACACACACAGCGGCTCTGCTCCTTATCCCAGATAAGGTGTGTGTTTGAAAGAAGGGAAGATCTGCCTCCTCAAAGTCACCTGGAACAGGTCTTCCTCCTGTGTCTAAATTCAAGTGTCAGAGCAATCTGCATAGCTCCCCAAATGTTCCTGTGGGCTGAAAGTTCGGGAGTATCACTTTTAGTGCTTTCATTCGCTGAAGGAGGAGCGGCTGGCCAAGGCTCACTAGATGGTGCTAGGCACAGGCGGGTGGCACAGCCCGCCACCGTCCTACAGGCTGCACGGGAGCATCCCTGCACCACGGCAGCTGGCACTGGAATGCTGGGGAAAAGAGCTTTAGGAAAGTGACTCATGTGAAAAAGAACCGGTGGTGTGCATTTGTCAGATCATCCCTGCATTTTAAAGCAGCTTTTCTGTCTGATAGTAAATAACTTGTTGCAGTTGCATCAGTATTCCCCTTTTTACCTTACTTTAACACTGTCTTTTGCTGTTCCATTTTTGTTCACTTACATATTTATTACTTCATTATTTATTTTCAGTTCCTCTTTGAGTGACAAACCTATCATCTTGTCAACAGGTTGTTTTCTTCAGTTTTGGTTCCTGTGTGTAGTTTTGACCCTGCCAACTTTCCTCTTCATCCTGCCAGCTTTCCTTGGGGCCACATCTCATGTTTCTCACTTCTAGCCCATCAATACCTGCAGCTGAGCCCCCCACAAGCCTGATTTATTCTGAGCTGCATCCTGCCCCAGGCCAGAGACAGTGAAGTGTTTCACACCTGTGCTGCCATGGCCCAGCAGAGGGTCCCTGCCCTGCCTGGGCCATCCATGGTCCATCAGGTGTGTGTCTGTCCCTGCAGCTGCCACTTTTCTGATTGCCCCTGAGCCTGTTTCACTGGTTTGGGAGACACCTGGAACCACCCTGCAGCCATACCAGCCCTATCTTGTGGCTGCTGGCAGGTGCAAGAGCAGCACCAGAGTCCCATCCACCCCCCAGTGCTCGCACAGCAAGTCAGCCCCACCCCATCGGCTCTTTTCTGGCTGAACTTTTGGATGCAGACAACATACATTTGGGCAGCATGCATACAAGTAGCTCCTCAAAGAAATGCTGTGGTGTCAGTCAGCCCCAGCACTTCACATTAATCTGAAGAGTCAGTGTAAATCATACAGAAAATGTTGGGTTTTCCTTTACAAACCACACAATGCCACGTTTTTAAGTAGAAGTGTATTTCTGCCTCTTAACTGGTGAAAACAGTACTACAGATACTTGCTGCTGGATATCAGGTAAATATTATAAAGTTAGTAGTTATTACTCTGTACTTCAACAGGTCTTTAACTCCATGGTTTGTGGGACAAGACAGACAGTAAGCTCCATGTTGAAGGTCACCTGGTGGGGACAGGCAGGTGAGCACAGACAGGTACACAGAAACAGATTTGTAGCTTTTAACTTCATGGTTCTTTCCAAGCATGACTCCCATGATGACTTTCTCCTAAGTGTGAATAAATAAAAAAAGAATGGGAAGCCTGATTTAAAAACAGAGCCCTGATCTGCATAGAATTTTCCTTTAGTGGCAGACTGACAAGGCCTCAGGAAATATTATCCAGATGCATGATTTCTTCTAGCAGATGACAAAGCATTTGATGTCACTTATTACTTGGAACTAATTCTGAGATTGTAAGTATGCGTTTAGGTATGCAAGATGCATTCTACCCCACACAGTTAAAAAATAAAGAAATGCCACCATACTCCTAGGTTTTTTTTAGATCTTGTATCCAAGTCTTTCTTCTAATTTGCATATTTATTTCTTAGTAGTTGCACTGGTATAATGCATCAGTTTCTCAACAGGGTGTGTGGGTTAACTCCTACCAAAGTGGCACTAAAGCTACAAACTACCTATTCCTGTACTCTCACTGTCTGAAATTTCTCTTGTTTTATAAAACGTACCACAGGGGTAAAAATAAAGTAAAACAAAACAAAACAAAAAGACACAGACAATACAGTTCATTTTTTATTCATTTGAAACAGAAGGTAGATTTAGGCAGGTAGAATACGTATGCACTGCATATGACTTCCAGTTAAAAATGAAATTAACAAAAACTAAAAATAAATACAAAAAATCTTGGCACACACACAAGGAAAAAAAAATAAAGAAAGAACACCTAAATTTTGAAATGTTTTTACTCATCTAAGTGGACCTGACTGTCATGGAAAATGTCCTATTCTTGGGGCTGGTAGACTGTCCATAACTTTCAGCAGTAAACAAATTAGCTCTGAGTCAAATTACTTTGAGAAAGGATGGTTATAAGAAATTGTTCTGAGTTTGTGCTTAGAAATCTACAGTAGACCTCCCATGGTCAGACTGAGATTTGGTTGCTCAAATTATTTCTTCAGTGGTGTTAGTGAAACAAATCATATCAGAAATCCTGCCATAAAGAGGATGTAAAATCTGAGACACTGATTGGAATGAAAGGCTGCTAATGCTGTAGGGCACAGCAGTCCCTGGATGTACTTGCTCTCATTTCTTACTAAATAGTTGTTAACCAACCTGAGGCAGCATTGGATTGGAGTTGATTCTGGTAAAAAAATTAAGTTCCCTTACAAGGTCTGCTTGTCAGAAATAGTCAGAAATAGACTTTTATCAGATTTTTTTCCAATTATTCAATATGAGTTTAAGTAAAAAAATTTGTAAATTGGGACTTAACAAAAAATAAATCTCTAAGTTAGCTGATTAAAATCATTGAATCAGAGAAAGGAGATATGTCACATACTTTGATATGTGACACTCTTGCTGGTATTAGCTAATAGAAATAAACTCTCAGCAGTACAGATTAGTATACTAGTTTAGATTAATTTTTAGTTTTTAAAAATAATGATTAGCTACAAAAACTGCATAATATGACCATAACATTATTAATTATCATGATAACCTGTATTTTGTGTTTGACTTGTGTATCAATGAAGCCAGTTTGGATTTTTAGCTGCTGCATGGCCACGTCATATGAGTATTTTTGCCTACTGATGTACCAGAGTATTGTAATTTCTTGTGCTGGGTAAATAAAGAAGCAACAATCTGATATCAAGATGAGTTTTTGGCCTTCAGCTTGCGGCAGAAGGAAGTGGATTATTGGTTAACACAACCTAGAAGAAGAGATCTTTATGTTCCAGAGTTTAAAAAAGTGTAAATTCTGACGATATATGTGGGTTTTTTAATGAAGCTTCCCCAATTTAGGAGCTGTAGGTTTCAATTTGGAGAAACCTTTGAAGTTAAATTAAAGCAGCTAACTCTACATGGAGCTTTTATTTTAAATAAGAGAGGTGAAAATATCCACTCCCAAAAAAGTGGAGTAAACAGCTTCATCTAGAGAGATATCAGGAAATAATAAATATTATCTGTAGAATGTAGGAATGCTCAACAACAAAGTCCTGTAAGCCCTGTAGAGATGAAGTAAACTTCTTAAAAACACATTAATTTTGAATTTTCAGGGGAAGATGGAAAAAATGAAATACCTGGGTTCATAAATAAAAATATAATAAAAACTTTTAACTTTCATATAGGAAGACATTAAAGAGAATATAAAACACTTGGGTCAGCTGTCCCCAGAATGAACTAATTCAGTGTTCAAAGATATATATGACAGGATAACAAGAATAACAATAAAGCAGCATTTCTTTGAGGCACATATGAAAAGGACAAGAGGCAACACACATGCTAGCTTTGACTTGCACCTGATACAGATGACCTCCAAAGGTTTATTCCAACTTAAATTAATCTGTAAATCTGTGATCTTTCTTAAATAAGGTAATTGGTTTTCTATACTTATTAAATGTGATTGATTTAATTTCCCTGGACATCTTAGACTCAAGAAGAATGACATCAGAAGTTCTTTAAATGTGGTATTTGAACTACAATTTGGTTTATACATGTGACATTTCAGGGCAAAGTGGAAAAGAAGTGTCTGTACAGCTTTCCAAGGCTCACAGTAATGAGTGGCCTCATTCAACTGTGAAAGGTTTAGGGAGTATTATTTCAAGTTAAAATTTTCATCTTTCCATTATCAGCACTTTTTCCCTGTCTAGGAAATACATAATATGCATCAAGATCTCCTGCAGTTTCTGGATAGATCTTTATTTTGTAGATCTTAGAGGCATCCCATGCATTTTAGCATTTTTCTTGAATGGTTTTGCTTGTTGTGCTCTCAGATTTATTGGCTCCTTCACAACTTGTATTATTTTAGGTTTTAATGATGATGCAGATTCCAGCTTTTGCTGTTTGTTTATTTGTTTGCTTCTTCACTTGTTTGTTTATAAAGCTGGAACCTCCTTATGTTTCGTCTGTATGGCTCAATCTGATCTCATCTCCACAGCATCAGGAATAAATTTACAAGTGCAGTTTTTTAGCCACCAATCTCTTGTATGTTTGATCACTGCAAACAGTTTAGCTCTGATGAGTCCTTGCCATAGTACACTTAATTAGATGCTTTTATGTTTTTCTAATACGATTTTATAACAAGCCACTTTTACCATTTACTTATATGTAATCAAGAAACTTGCTTCTAAGTTTTTAATCAAGCAATATTTCAGCAATTTCTTTGTCAGTTTTCAGAGTGTTGATCCATTATGTAGTAGTAGCAAGTCGAGATCTGACTTGGCAGGTTTTTTGAAATGTCCTTTTATCGAAAATGCAGGCGAGCCCCATGGGAAGAGAATGAAGGATGTCCACACAGATCAGAAGGCTTTTGAGATGCTTAACATACTCTTTATTAAATCTATACTAAAATACATTAATAATATATGAAGAGAGACTAATCTACATACCTACTTCTAACTTACCTATCTGAGGCTTAGTCTTAGTCTTGTGACCTTCTCGAGAGTCCAGACAGAGCTGGACTCCGATTGGTCCTTCCAGGTAAACAATCTCCAACTCAACATTCCACAGGGGAGAACAGGGAGCAGAGATAAGAGATGTTTTTCTCTCTCTGCAGCTCCTTCATGCCTTCTCCCAGTAAATCTTTAGGAAAAGTTTGTGCCTTGCTTTCTCTATGCAGAGAAGTGAGGCAACATCCTTTCAATGCTTTTAACGTCATTTCACACAAAACCATAGAGGGTGAATGCCAGAAATCAAAAGCAACATGGTTACAATCATAGTCTTTTTCAAATGGACTTAAACTCACACTAGCCAACCTGTAAGTCACACCACTGCTGCAGTGGGTACGTCACATGTCAGAGCTGCAGGTGCGTATCAGGGTTACACATTTAGCAAATATATTCTTTAATGATGTTACTTATGGAGAGAATTTCAACAGGGGTGAAAAATAGATACATATTATGCCATTATTTCCAGTATTATTACCAATATTATTTTCAAACATATGTCAACAGCAAGGTGGTGAGCTACTTTTTTTCTTCCTCTTCAACTACTTTATGGGCAGTGTCTCTCTTTTTAACAATATTATACGCTGATGATTTGCTTTAACATTTGTGGACCAGAAAGATTATTCCTTTTTGCAGGGCACACTTGCTGCAAGAGACACAGCTCACAGTTTGATGTCATCTGGCTACCTTTGAGCCAGTAACCCAGAGCCCTTTAGAAGTGGCTAAGAAAACCAAACATCTAGGGCATGATTCATCCAACCTATTTTAGACAGCTACTTCAGGAGATGAGATGAATCACGTTCCTGAGAACATTTGTGCTCTCCACTGAATATAGAGAGGGGTAAAACAACTAACCCATGGGAAGATCATTATGCTGTGGGTTACTGGGTTTGGTCTGATGATTCCTGACCTTAGCCCCCTGATTTTAGTCCTGAAAAAAATCAGTTTTGTTATTATTATTTCTATTGTTGTTGTTGTTATTTTTGTTATTACTATCATCATCATCACTATTATTGTTTTTACTGAATTTATATTTAAGGGCAAGGGATTACTTAAAATAGAGATACTCAGAGTTGTCATCTCAATGATATATTCATGTCTTTACCTTCTTATAAAAACTAAAATAAGGTATCATTCTCAAAATGTTTTGTTGTTTAGCAAAATCAAATATCTCATGGTATGCTGAAGTCACAATGTTCTAGCACCCATCCTAGTTACACTTTTTTATATGTTTGGTTCTGGGTTTTTTGATGCAAATTGGAAGGAGAATTTGGTGGTGACTCAGCTTTTGTGAATTTTCAGTGTAATTTCTCAGCTGACTGTGTAAATTTCAGTAAGTTTCTTTTTGTTGCAGTATATGTTTGAAGTACTATCTAGGTAAAATCTACAGTAGGAGACTTCTGAAGACTGTAGACTGTGAATTTCCTATTAAATGTACTATAATCAATGTTAATTTTAGCTTTATCTTTTACAATATTTTATGATTGAGCTGTCTTTGACAGAACAATTTACAAATAATGCTATTCCATAATTTTAAATTGTATTGAAATAGAAATTTATTCTTTTTCTGCTTTCAGCATAACCTTGAGTAGCTTCTTTCCTCTCAGAAATTATTCTTTTCAGGGAATGAAGGATTCTCATAAGAACATTTTTAGTCCTGATTATTACCTCAAGGCATATTTCCATGGATATAAAGTCTTATACAAATGATTCAGTACTCAAGATCTATGAAAGATAATGTTTGTAGCTAATAGTTAATATAGTTAATAAATATATAATATAGTTCATAAATCTTCGGAGTCTTCTTTCAGGTCATATAAAAATTGTTTTCCAGTTCAAATTAAGCACTAAAAGAGCATGGAAGTAAATTTTAATAATCTCAAAATTAAGCTATGTGGAGAGAATAAATATTGCCTGGTAATGATACTGCAACTCTAGGTAGCTAAGCATTGCTTTAGGTTGTGAGAACCAGTGTGGAACTACAAGATCTTATCCTCTGAGATTGCCCTACTTAAATCTCCATTTTCTTCTGTTTCCTGCAGAAAAGGGTACTTGTCATAGTAACATAAAAGTAAACCAAAGCAAAATTAAGACTCCTTTCTGTGAAGAAATAGGTAAATACTTTTATTAATTTCATAGAAGCCTTGGTTTAGCCACCAGAGTAGGAGGCATTTCTGATTCAGCTCAGGTTGATAGCGACTTGAGTGGCAGCTTAACATAAAGGTCAAAGCTATTTAATAAGGCATTTGATAATTTCTATCTTTCATTTAAGTATCATTTGAGCATTTATCTTTTAAATATAAGAACAATTAAGCAATCTGAGATCACTATCACAGGTTCTTGTTATCATTAAATAAAAATATTTTTCCTCAAAAACATTCGTTGCATATTAAGTAGATGCTTCTGTGTTCAATTTAGAAATCAAAAAGTTCCATTGGTTTGGGAGACACAAAAAAAACCAAACTAGATGATCATATTGATGCTTCCATTTCTTAAATATATTTATCTGCTTCTAATGAATACAATATTACAATAATAGTTAAAAAAATAAATAGAATATGTTTAATTTTTTTTTTTTCATAAAAATGCTGACAGGTGTCTTCTGTAAGTGAAAGATCAGACTTGAGGTTAAGTGTAGTTAGGCACTTCTGTAAATCCCCTTTGTCATCAAAATGACTTTGGCTGATTTATGCTTTGACAATAAAAATATTAAATAAAACAGTAGAAGACCACCTAGCATTTCCTCCTGCCTGTAAGGTGATATATATATTTATATTCTTTTTATCTTTTTATTTCAATGGATTTAGGTGCTGACAGCATTAATATTTGAATTGTAGGTGTCTCAAACCTACTTGAAAGCATGATTCAGATCTAACAGACTGCAATTATTTTACCTATTTGGCTGAACATTTTTTTCAATATAAGGAAAAACTATTTGACAAATATTTGAACAAAAATATGACTGTATACAATCTTCAGTGGAATATATGGATAGCCTAGGCCTGTGTACAGTGCTCTATTTCTTAGATTTACCTGTTTATTTGGGGGAAAATCTAGGCTTTCTCACATAGTGTTCCCATGAACTATGTGGCTTCACTCTCAAAGGAGAAGAAAATAAAGTCTGAAATTTCCCAGGAGCCAGGGCTACAGAAACTGTGATGCTGCTTTATGAAAATGTTATAAAATGGCTTCTGGTGAAGGTAATCATGACACTAAGTTTGGTGTTAGACATTTCACTTAGTACTCTCTTGCAGTCTTCAAGAAAGAGATAAGTGAGAGTGGAGGAACAATGTGCTGCATAAAAGGTGTGTGTTGAGAGAAAAAACATTCTCATCTAGTGTTCTGAATCTGTGAACACAGACTTCATGGTCTGGTTTTTCTTAGAGGGAATTTCAGTTTTTTCTGATTTAGGGGGATGTTTTCTAGGGCAGGAAAACAAGCATAAGCATTTGGGCTGTGTGTTAGTGTTTGTCCCAAACCTTTAGTTTTATGAGAGGGTCTGACTGCAAATGGGAGCACTGTAAATTAATCTGAGGTGTATTCTCTATTTCTTTTCAGCCATCTCTCTGACTTAAGGCAAACAGATGGCTGAGGATTTCTCTGAAAGATTAAGTGCTTCAATATGAACATCTCTCAGGATGTAATTTACATGCTACTTGAAGCCTGACTTTTTTTATGTTGATTTGTTTTTTTCTTCCCAAAAATATTAAAGCATAAAGGAACAAAAGCAATAAGACATAACAATAACATTTACATCACAAACTACTTGTTCTTACTGTGACATTGTTTATTTACTTATTATTCAAGCACTAATTATAGTTCCTCTTAGTATATCTTTTTCATCAATTCAAAGAAATAATATAATATTATGATTCCTTAATTTTTAATGCACCTAAGTATGTTTATGTGGGTCATAAAAGCCTCAGGGATAGCAGTAGGTTTTTGATAGATTGAGTTCTTCATGGCTACTTTCCAGCTGATCAGAGTTGCTGATTCCAGCAATAATGCAAATTCTTGACTACCATGATCCTGTATTTTTCTCAGTGTAGTTACAGATACAAGGGGTGACAGAAGTTGCATAGTCCCTCCTGCAGCATTACCAGAGAGCAGTCTTCTCTCCTAGAACACAAGGAAAGACAGAGAGACTGGAGGCTGGTTTTTTTCTGTGAAAAAGGAATGCTGAGATATTCCTGTTCCTTATCTGGAGGACAGATTTGATTAATAAGGTGCTATTTTTCTTTGATAGTGTAAAAGCCTTTCCGAAGATTTATTTACTCATCCAAATTTAATTCTTTGAATCTGCTTAATCTAAAAATTGGCTTACTATGTTGATTTTGTTAGCATAGATCAGTATTTAAGTGACTAAAATATATATGATTTAACACCTTTGGAGTTGTTGCTGAGATGGGATGTCCAATAAGAACTCAGAATCACAGAACTGGTCTGTACTTTACTCAGTAACGCTGTTCACCCAATAATGTTTGTGACAAGTTTACCTGCCATTTTGTATCATATTTTGTCTTTCCTTCACTAAAATATTTATTCTCTTCTGGAGAAATTACTGCTAAACACAAATATTTACTTAGGATCTTCCTGAGTGACTGGACTTAGCACAGAAAAACCATCATGAGATAACATTTCACAGAGTATTCAACAAACTTCCAAAGACATTCTCTTTGTTTTTATTTTTTAAACAACCTGTGTTTCTTCCACTTTGGAATAAAAAAAACCATCAGGGATAATCCATCTGCATTGAAAAGTAGAAAATACTCTACAGAATTTTATGTTCTTATTTAGGTGGTAGTAAAATGTTTGACTTATCAAAACTGTGTTGTTGACATGTGCAACCTCTGATCCACTGTAACCTCAAATCTTGGTCTACTGCCTGCCTGGTTATTCTTCAGCCTGTGTTTTATTAACAGGATGGGCTTGCTCAAATAAGTAAACTGCATTATTTACCTACAGAATTCCATAACTATCAAGACATTTTTTTAACTTTTCACTCTAATACAGTTAGAGTTCAATATTTTCCTGCAGTATATTCATAGTCTCCCCCAGACCTAAGTAATCTGAATTATAATAAGAAAACAATAAAAGCTAACAAGTTTTTTTTCCATAATCTCAAGACAGGTTCCTATGCAGTATAGCTTGATTTGTTTTTCATTTGCCAATGCATTACATACAACTGTTCTGCAGCCATGGCTGTCTAATTAGTTTTACATTCCACTGTAGCACTTTTATTTGTGTTGTTTTCCTTCTTACTTTATGAGCTTTAATGGACTCAAAATCGAACATCTACTTCTTCCCCCCAGCTGCAAGGCCTACTACTGTTATAGAAGACAATTACACTGGTCTGATATGTGCCAGATTCTACTTGTTCTTCTTATTTCATTTTTTCTCAGGTCATTAAAATACTGTGATTATCACTCCAGTGTTTTTCTGATTAAGAAAAAGAAGATTCAAGAACTAGAATAATAAGAAAGCAGGTAAAACTTGGTGTGACTTGCAGAAGATTTACTGAATAAACTTGACTATAGAGAAATGCAGAGGTGCTCAAGAACTCCTATTGTTCAGCCATCTAAATTTTCTAAGTACACAGGTTGAAGCTGAGGCATTTGCATGTGGAAAAGATTTTCCTCAGAGAGTTGTTAGTGCCAAAAAAAAAGGTTTGATTCTGTTTTCATTTACACCAGTACTTCAGTGAAGTAAACAGAGAAAAGACATATAAAAATGGGGTCTATGCTGTCATTATCAAGCACCACCAAATTCCCTTTTGTCTTGTACATCTACAAGTATGCCCCTATTGAAAATACCCGTAAAATAACATAAGGAAGGTCTGTGTTTTCTAAAAATTATTTATTGGTGATCCCCTGGATTTACATTTTGAATGGATTTTTTATTTCTCACAAATAACTTACATTTTTAATAAGTATACATTCTTCACAGCTATATATGATGGTACTTAGATTGTTTTGGAGAAGGGGTGAGAGATCCTGTGGGGGTGGAGGAGCTGTAGACAAAATGTTGCTTTGTCATTAATTGTGATAATCATGTCTTCCCAAATGCTCGCAACACTTTTAGCTTGTGAAAATTCAGCTGAGAATTCAACTTCAACTTCCCTGTTGAAGCAGGGAAGCTTTTAGTAATGAGATTATTCTCCCTGTTCTTTGGCTATGCTAAGCCAAACAATGCATTTGACTTTTATTCTAAGCCATTATTGTCAAAACAATGTAGTTTGGAAACTAACAATTAGGTGAAAATATCTTGCTACAGTAGTTCCTTCAGGCTTCTCTTGGCTGCCTCAACTTCATCCTATCTGAAAAGTGATGTATCATCACCTTGGCAAAGATTTCAGATGCTGTGTTCCCAAAAATGAATGTAGCATTTGCATTAATTTTGCCTGTTGCTCTTGGTTCACTTTTTTAATTTTAAATCTTTTTATTTACTTCTGATAGCTCCACTCCTTCTTCTCCATCATAAGCTGTAATGAATGTATTCATATCTTCTTTTCCATAAACAAAGAAGTGTGTATCAACATTAGCAGTGCATAAATGGTTCAAAGGTGCTGAAATTCATGCCAGATGCTTCAGTGACTCAGTACCAAATGGTGAAATGTGTGAAAGCTTAACAAGAGATTCATTTTTCTGCTGAAAATGTCTTTTTACAAAGGCCTTTTTCTGTTAAGAGACATCATTGATAACAGTTCCTCAATTTGCAGAATCAACGAGCTGAACAGTCAGCTTACAAAACAGAGCAATTTCCTTCTGCTGCTTGTATTTAACCATGATTTTATAACCATCAATTTTTGAGAGAAATTTAAGATACCTTACAGAAAAAGATTCTTGAGAAAATGGTGTTAATATGTTGTTTGTTGGGGTTTTTTTCAGCTTTAAGACAAGTGTTAGTTTGGACTCTGTGATTTTTTTTATTCCTTACAGCTTGATTAAAAACAAAATCACTTTTCGTTTGGAAAGAGAAAAGGATGTGAAAGTTGTTAAATAATAAGTCAAAAGATATTTAGGCATCATTCAGTCTGATTGGAGGTTTGGTCAGTGCCTCAGCCTCATACCTGTGCCTCTTCTGACTCATTTTTATCTCACTTTCTACAATATGGTGGCTTATTTCAACCAAATTAATTCAGTAAATAGAGAAGAATGGTGAATTGTAAAATTAATAACCATTCTTTTCCCTGTCTCACCTGGTTTGCTTTCTGATATATGAAACACACTCATATTTCAAATGGACTCATATCCTGAGACACAGCATTGAATATCACGTTGAAGATTATTTCTGTTATCCAACATATCGATTGTCTAATCTGTTTTAGTGGCCCTTAGGACTCTTGGATAGTTGATCCTGACTTCTCCTTGATTCCTAGTGGTGAGCTAGCTGCATGATGTCTTGATTTCAATGCATTTTCATTTTTAGTATTTTTGACATGTGGAATGGATCATTAAAGCAAAACATGCAGTGAGTTGAGAACATAGAAATTTTCTTTTTAATAATTGATGAAATTAAATGCCATGAGGACAATGCCAATACATTTTCTTTTTAACATGTGGATACTCACAGAAGTTACTGTACGTTCAACATTAAAAAAGAGCTTATAAATTATCACTTTTAATCCATTTCTTCTGTAGATAATATTTTCAGTTCCCATGCTAAAAGGAGGAAGCAAAGTGGGTAGAGTCCCATTTATAAGCAGTATCACTTAGCTGTCAGGCATTACCACATGGATGTATTGTTTAGAATATAAATGTTATGAGGAACTGTGGATCAAACAAAAGTTTTTCATGTACTGACATTTTTTCTTGTAAAATTTAATGAAAATGTAATCCTCTGAATTAACAGCTTGATATAAATGTCATTAAAATAGATGGAAACATAGCCATTAATTTAACATGTCTTTAGAGCAAACATTTAAGTAGCTTTTAATGCTTTTTGCTCCAGCCTGATGAGTATTATCTTCATTATACAGATGATGTTGTGAAGTCATGGAAAATTTAAATGTTGATTCCAAGGCCACAAAAATGAGACACTTGAAAACTCAAAAACTTAAATATTAATAGTTCTCTGTCTGTACTTCATCTTTAAGCAAGTTTTTATCTAAATAAATGAATTGTTAAGGGTAATTTTTTAAAAAAGGCAAAATATATTACAATATTTCTTGATCTTTATATCATAAAAATTACGATCTGAACACTTTTTATTTACAACAAAGAGTCTATGTGGTTCTAGAGAGACTGTAGTCAAGAATTGTTAGATAATATTATGCATCAAAGTGAATAAGAAGCCTGTGTAGGAAATATTCATATATTGACAAAAAATAATGTTTACAGTGGTCCTTGCTAATAATTGAAATGATATTTTCTTAGTTTTTTTTCTTTTTTCTCTCTGAGACACTGGTGGAGGTAGTAGGAACATTTTCAGTGGTATTTTGACTGGATTGCTTAGGTTAATTGTTAAACCAGAGAGGAATGCAAATAACATTATATCTGCAGAAAAATTAGCATTCAAATTTAACCATACAAAGTGCTGTGAGAAGAGAGGAGAAAGGCAATATGGAAGCCAAGCACCATAATACAGTGACAAAAAAAGAATTGTGCAAAACTGATGAAAAACAACACACGAAGATTAGAAATCATGCACCAGTGACTACTTAGCGAGGAGCCATCTAGGCAACCAGTTGTAATGGATTTAGATGAAAATTACACATGAATTTACACAGGAATTAAATGCACAAATTATTTATGTGCTTCTTAAAATATTCCAAATATGCTCATGTAAGTTATCGATGCAGTATTAGCTATTATTGCAATGCTATTAAATCTTGCACAAGGTGATACTGGAGTTTTGGAAGAAAAAATCCCTTCTCCCATGTGCTGCAGCACAGCTTCCGTTGTGAGGCTTTCATTTAATCTAATGTGAACATGGACACTCCTGGGGCATTCCTTAAAGCAAGGGAGGAAGAAGAGGCCTCTTCCCATTCCTCATCACTGCTCAAGCAAAGCCTCCATGGGCAGAGGCGTTGTGGGTGTCAAAGGAAGGAGGAGGGTCAGGCCTCACCATATGGAGTTGACCTCAGGAGGCCAAAATACTAATACTGGCAATCACAGAATTAAAGAATCATTGAATGGTTTGGGTTGGGAGTGACTTTAAGAATATCTAGTTCCAACTTCCTTTCCATGGGCAGGGACACTTTCCACTAAACCCGACTGCTCCAAGCACCATCCAGCCTGACTTTGAACACTTCCAGGTTTGGGGCATTCATAACTTTGGCCAGAAAAATTTTCTTGTTTTCTTTTCCAGAAAAAAAACATCATGCAGTTTACACCCACTGTTCAAATACGCTTAAAAAGAAACTCTAGAAACATTGGAAAGGAAGGGAGGAGGTTAAAAAAAGTGGCAGAAACAAATCACTCTCAAGAAAATTAGAAGTAGTTTGAAACATATGCTTGGTTTTATTTTGCCCCAAATAAAGCTTTAATCTCATCTAACCATGGAATATGTTGAGGTACATTGCCGCAGCTACAGTCAAAGTAATATCTGTGGAATTTAGTTTATAAGTATGCTTGTAAGTCAAGAGAAATTGATTTTAAAATGAGTGGCACTAACACTGCTTATCTATGTAGCTATATATTAGGTCATTTCTCACATTGCCCTCCTGAATTCCAGCATCTGTAGGGAAAATCCAGCTTCTCTGTAAATTGTATTGGCTTTAAGAGACCAAAATATAATCTGTTTAATTTTTCACTCCATTTAGGTGCCCAAGACAATGTGTTTGATTTTTCCAAAAAACACATACTGTAAAGCTGAGCTTTGAAAAGGAGTTCTAGAAAGTCCCAAGAATCACAGATAGAAGCATAAATCAATATATTTAGTATAATTTAACTAAACTACTGCCGCCAATTTATGTTCAGAATCGCTTTGTCAGTGCCTTGACAAGAAACAGCCAAAAACTCATTGCCAAAGAACTGTCTGAAGAGGAATGAGATAGCAAAAAATTCTCCACTCAGTTTACTCATGTCCTTCACCATCTTCATACAGTACAATGTGTTCACATTACAAAAATGTAAAGTAACATATATTCCCGGATTAAATGATGCAAAAAAAAAAAAAAAAATCACAATTGCTTTACACTGAACTTTAAACCTAAATGTCAGGTTATATTTTGAAGGGTTTCCACCCTAAGAAAAACCTTCTTAATAGTCCAGAGTATTTTGTAGAGCAGAAAACTAAGTTTGAAATCTGAGGTCTGATCCAAAAGCTGATCAGAAGTTTTTAAACGTATCTGATTAAATCTTGGTTCATTTTTGCTGCTAGTAATTGTTCACATTTTCTCTTCAATTTCTATAATAGAAAGAAAGAATCCTGGGTCCAGAGTAGAAAAGGATTTGGGTTTTAAATGACATCATTTAGGAGGAAGAAAAAGGAATTGAGGTGGTTGTAGGTCTTTAATACTCATCCCAAGTCAGTATTTGCAAGCAAACTGAATTTTTATTATCATATTATTATGCATTTGTGTTGTGATTGTTGGAGGGGATTTTCTTTTGTATGTGTGGGGTGGTTTAGTGGGGTTTTTGTGTTTTGATGGGGCAGGGCAATTGGTGGGTTTTTTGTTTGGAGGTTTTTTTTTGTGGTTTTGTCTTAATTTTTTTTCCATCAGGGTCTTTTTTAATTCTACCCTTTCTACCCATCGCTGCTTTTTTTAACCTTATTTCCATTCTCTGTCATCATTTATATTTATTGCTACTGTGACTCCAAAGGTAGTTTACATTTCTACACTAAGAATTATTAGCAGAAAATTAACAGCTAATACCACTTGAAGAGGGATAAGTCCCTGAGGGCTGAGACATCTTTTGATTTGTTCAGCATCATCTTAACTCTAAAAGTCGTAGTTTTGTTTAACATTGCTCAATAGAGCATGCTCACCGTGAGCAAAGCTTAGACTGTGGTCCCAGAGCTTTCCTTGTTACAGACACACATTACAGCAGTTCCCAAGCCCTGCTTTGCAGAGATGGGGTGCTGGATGGCTGGGAGAAGGACTGACCCATGGCAGTGCTTCCTGAGGTCCCTTGCTACCCAAACAGCAAAGTAAGGAATGGGTTATTGAACTGATTTACTGCATTTTCTTATTTTCTGTTTAAGCTGCTATCCCAGAAGACTGGCTGGCTGTCATTTCAAACTGACATTTGATTTTCTGTTGAAGTGAATCCAGACACTCTCTGAAAAATGCTCAGGTAATTAATATAATACAAAATTTTCATATCAGTTTTGCAAAGACATTCCTGGGCTACTAAAGATCCTGATCATTTCTGGCATGCTGAATACTCAGCTGTTCTGCTTTTCCTTGTGCTGCACACATAGTTCATCTCTATATATAGTAACTCACCCATTATATTTTTGGAGTTACAGAAATTCTGCTACTATGAATGTCATATTAGTCTTAGACCTGTTTTGAAAATGTTCTCCATCACCATCCTTACAAGGCTTGTGTACAGGGATTTTTTGCAGTGCATATATTCAGCATGGAAGAAGCCAGTCTCCTTGCCTCACTATTGCATCTGTTGTTCTCCTTAGCAATTTAATGACGGATATCATGAGTGAGGAGCCTCCTCTGCAGTGACCCTGCTACACTGTGTTGGCCAGGTTATCTGTGAATTTAAAAAATGGGCTTCAGTTAATATTTTCCCACAAACCAAGAGAAGTAAAGCACTGTGGTTGGACTTGATCAGAGATATGCAAAAGAGCAACAGAAATAATTTAATATAAAAAGCCAGACAGTGCCAACAAACAAGCACAGATGTGAAGAGGAAAAGAATTTTCCCCTTAAAAGGTCCCCACCAAAACACACACACACAAGACCCTACCTGATAATTTTTATTATGTAAATACATAGGTATTCTTTGATTATAATCCATTGGCAGGACTGGATATGGTAGTCTTCCTACCTGAAACCTGAAATTCAAAAGATATGAAAAAACATGAATCATTTTTTTTGAACTTCAGAGCTTATAAGCCCTAAGCTATATTTTTTCTTCTCATTTTGAATAAGAAAACTCACTGAAGTTGAGAATAGAGATCAAAAGATATGTTCTATTCCTCTTCAGTCTGGCCAGGATTTCTCTCTGCATTTGTGAATAAAATAAAAATTTACAGTCTTTATCAAGTTGTTTTCCTACAGTCTTTATCAAGTTGTTTTCCTATTTATATTTCTGATGCCTTATGGTAAAAATTCCCTACAGGTATAGTGTGATGGCCAGTGCATTCTGCCCTGAAACCACTCTAAATAGCCTGGAAAGAATGAGGGAGCCTGGGGAGTGGAATATCATGCATGACAAGTCCAGCAGCTGGTCATAGCTGTACTGGGCAGAAGCAGGGCTGCTCAGTGAGATCTGTCTCATGCCATCCATTCTAACAAAGAAAAATCATGTGTCTTGGGTATCAAAAAAGTTTGGAAAATATTGTCAGTACTACCTGGTTTAATTAATAAATTTTACTAACATGCATTAAAACTTATAGCCATGTTTTGGGGGGTTTTTTTTGTGCGGTCAGCGATCTCTTTTCCTTTAAAAGAAATTCAGTGTGATTTTTTTTTGTTAATCTTGTGGGAATGTCTGAGTGTGCAAATCTTTCGGATACCATGTAGAAAACTTGATGTCTTTTTAGAAAGTCTTCCTGACCTCTTCTTATCCAGAACTGGAATATTTGAGTCAACAAATCCTTACATCTTCATTCAGCTTCTAGTCCTTAGGGATCTGAAGACTTTTGAATAATTGAGTTCCCACCCTTTGTATCCTCCAGTGGGAATCTACCAGAAAGAAAACATTTCTGATTAAACATGAATTGGAAAGAAAAGACAACGACTGAACCATAGACTGTCAGTAAAAAATACCCAGTCATGCCTTTGTCACCCCACAACAAGCTTGAGATTCTATAGTTCCAAATTATCTTAGCTGATTTACAAAACTGAACTAAGGATTCACTGGTACGAACACATACATCTTCCTTTGAATACTTACACCATTGCAGAAAAGCAGGAGTATCTGGTGCAATTTAAGGGATATTTCTTCAAAATAACATAATTTAAAATATTTTAAACAAAATTTCAAAATGTGTCATTCTCAAAAAGTGCTGAGTAAGTGCAAAAGGTTGATTATGTATTACTATATGAATAAAGCCAAGTAAAAATTTAAAAACTGCTACTAAAATACATTACACTGCCCAAAAGCTGTAATACCTCAATCAAAACACAGAGAGTTTGCAAAAAACTTCTTAATCCTAATTAGAACTGGTCATAACTTATATAAGATAATATTTGGTTTGCATCTAGCTTTTTATTAATTTCTTTTTCCTGATTCCTGCATCAGTTGCCAAACAATCTTTAATTGTCCATGCAACTCTGCTTCCAATAGTTCCAAAGTTCAGTAAATTTTTTTAAGAACACAGGTTTACACATTAAAGCATCCACTAAGACATTAAATATACCATATCATAAATAATCATTCACTCTTCAAGAGTATTTTTAATGGAAACAGCTATCACAATTGCCCATAGCTGGGAGGACAAATCAGATGAAGATTGGTAGCAATACCAGGGTTTTTTCTTTGTGCTCTAATGCTCTGATGTCTGTTTTGTCATGCAGATAAAAATTACTGAAAAGAAAATCTGAAATCAAGAAACTTATGAGCATACTAGGAAGAAGAGCTGAAGACTATAAAGCTCATTTATTTTCTTAGTTATGCAAGTCTGTTTTTCTGTGAAGTTCTTATATTCTACTGATGGGCAATTTAGAAAATTCTTAGATCATTTGTCATCACTAATTGGAAGCATTTAATTTATTTGGGCAGATAAGAAATGTGAATGTGGGAACTGCATACTTTTAAGATAGTCAAGAGCCAAGACAAAGAAGAGGGAGAAAAAAGAGACCTAAATTTCCCCATGCCAGCCTGAGACTTTGGTCTGGCAATTAATCTCTTTGTTTTAATTTGTTTTAAATCAGGAATAATTATATTTCTGTAATCTGGAAGGATTCTGAGATTCTAAATTTAGTGGTGCTCATAAAACCTTTGAGAGGCATCGCTGGTAGGTGTTCTAAATTAGCACTATGTACTTACAAATATACTCTAATTTTCTTAAAGGTTGATAATTCCTGGCAGTATTAACTCAATATTTTCAAGGGAGAAATGACTAATTAATTTTCCAATATTGTAGAAGCACACTAAAATTAATAAGTCCTACTTAGCACAAATTATTTAACGCTAAAGATTTGCAATGCTGTGTATCAATACATTTGTCATATTATGAATATCTAATTTAAGTTTAAAAAGGATTATGTATGAAATAACATAAAGCGCAATATGGAAAATAGGGAAAATTTACTCTACTGATGGTGGAATTATAGGGACCAGGTATTTCCTCTTTTCCTTTCCATCAGAACTACCAGATGTTTCTTCCAGGAAAAAAAAATTAAAAAAGACAAAAAAACTCCCAAACCAACAAAAACTAAACATATAAACCCTGCAAAAAAACAAACAAACAAAAGACCAACCAAACCAAACTTAAAGAAAAAGAAATCAAACAAAAAAAATCCAACAAAAACAACCAAAAAATACTGTAGTTATAGCCCAAACCTGAACAATAAAGCAACTTCATCGTTCTGAAAACCTCCTGCAGCAATGATTGAACAGTTCCTGCCACATGTGGTTTACTGCAAACTCACTTTTCCTCCTTATTTAGACTCTACAAATCAGCTTTGTTTTGTAGCCTTTTCATCTTCTCACAGTGTCTCATTTCTTTTCCTTTTTTTCAGCTGACTGGTAGCCTCTCCTAAATAAAGTCCCTCACAGCTAACCAGTAATGGATAATTGGTACATAAAGGGGTTTCTTATGCCATTCTTATGGGGTCTTCATATGGGGTTTCTTATGCCATTCTTAGCTTTCCATGTCTTCTGACTTTTCCCCTCCTTTGTACCTTGAAAATTAACATAATTAGTTGTGGTTTCTACAGTGACCTCACCAGAGATTGCAAGTTTGATAAAATGAAAGGTGGAGTGATTGCTTTTCTATAATACATACTTAAAATGTAGCAAATGCTCCTGAAAAGACCAGGACTAGCCAGAAATTTAATTTAGGAGGATATTCTGAGCAAAGAACAAATTAAGCTTGTAAATGGAGAGATTTAGGAAAGATGAACAAAAGTGTCTGCATTTGTGTGGTATGGCAGCACCTCCTCAGATGAGGTGTAAAAACATGGGGGAGAAAGGGAAAACACAGATTTGGAACAAAGAGAGGCAGCCCAGACTTCTCACAGGCAGTCTCATCAAAGGAGGTGGATGGATCCTCTAACCTCGAAACCTGAAATTTGTTTCTGGAAGGCATTGCCTGGGGGTAGGGTGAACGTAGGTAATTATCTTGGCTTCTGCAGCTGATAGTAAACTTCAAGAAATCATAAATATCATCCAAACCAAGATGCTGGATACTAGGATTAAATCACAGGGCATATTTTCTTCTGTTATATTTTTTTTCTGTAACCCTGTCCAGCTGGGCAAGGGCAATAAAGAAGTTGACATAACTTTGCTAAAATAAAAGCTCTTCTTTTCATTTTAAGCTTGACTAGCATATAAAGCCGATTTAGGTAATAACGCACTTTTATATTGCTCTTATTTCTCCTAAAGAAAAATATCTAAATAATTGTATGTTAGTAAATAAGTCACTGCAATGTCTAAATTCAAGCAGCTCTAAAATCTGAGGTCTTGTGTATTTCTAATTCATCTGTAGAAGTCAGGCAGGTGCCTGATCCCCATAGTGTGTGAAGCCTACTCCTTTATTTATGAGTGGCTCTGCCGAGAAACAGATAGTGAAAGGACAACCTATGACTCCAGGAGAGCACATTTGCTTTTTAGAGTAATAAATTACTGGTGACGATTTCAGAAAAGAGCAGCAGTGTCCACAGAGTCTTCTCCAAGATAGTTGAAAAATACCTCTTGAGTTTATAGCAATTTCCTTTGCTTGTCTATGATCTGCATGTAAACCAGTTTCTTTGGCACTTGTGTACATAGAGGTTATTCTGAACAATCAAGTAGCAAAAAAATGAAACTACTATCACAATTAGCAAGAAAAGACCATTTGATGTCCATATAATAGAATTTTGCTTATTTATTTTTTAAATGTAAACTGTATCTTGTTTCCAAGGAATTATGCTATTCAATAAATAAATTATCTCCATTGCAGTCTCATTTAATTAATAAAATGCAGTCCTCACAGAAAACGAACAGAAAAATATCCACCTGAGAATGGGCTTTCCTCTTCCTAGAGAAGACAAAAAAAGTCATATTTGACTCCAGGTGTTTTATTTCCAGAAAGGAGTTCAGAACCTCTACTGACTAAGTTATTAAAAAAAAATAAAAAATTAGAAGACAGAATGTTAAGAGTATAGTAATAGAGCCTGTTTTTCTTTTTTTTTTTTTTTGGGTGGTTGGTTGGTTGGTTAGTTTTTTTTTGCACTGTTTTCACGGACTCTTTTTGAATATTGCAGTTTTACAAGAAGAAGTCTTGCGCCTTTTTTCTGAAGCCCACTGAAGGACCATAAAAACTGCCTATAAGCTTTTTGTCAGATTGCATGAAAACAGTTTCATTTTTCAAAAAAAAAAAATCTTTTTTTATGTGACATAAATAGAAAAAACAAAAAAAAATCTGCAAAATTTTCACAATATTTCAGTAGAACCTTTAAATACTCTAACACCAATGTGGAGCAAAAAGAAGTCAAGTGTTTGGTTTTTTTTAATTAGTGCTGTCTCTTATTATTTGATCTTGATTCTCATACTTTTCAATATTTCATTTGAAGTTCCATACCTTGGGAAAAATTAGTTGGATCAAATTCTTAGCTTGTTCATGGGAATGAAGGTTTTAAATAAAATATTGCATGTAAAGAGATTCATAATGCTATTAGTTCTCAATGTTTTATCTAGTCCTTTGCCCTTCAGGTTGTGGAGAAAACCCAAGATCTTCATTCTTACACATTCGTATCAGATGGGAAATAAAAATAATTCAATCTACAAGTTGCCTTAAAATTAATGAGTTCATGAATTCTTTTTTTTTTTTTTTTTAAGAATCTCATGACTTAATGTGCCTGGATTGTGCTTTTTTGAGTGTCTGGCTTTGACAGCAAAGTTAAATATAGAATGTCCATTCATTTTCTTCAATTTTCTTTCTAAAACTTAGCTGTCAAAATCTTTCTACTTATTCATTCAGGTTCTCATTTAACTATCTGATTGCTTTTCAGAAAAACAATCAACATTGTACTTAGCTATAATTTAATTGTTCTAAATGTTTTGTTTTGTTACAATAATGTAATAGTGTTCAATACTCTTTGAAAACCAGTTATTTTTATTTTTCTAGTCGCTTTCATAAAGTTTTATGCTCTTCTTAAAATCTTAATTAAACATCTACTAAGGCATTTTGTACTTCAGTATCCCATTATTGCTGAAACTATTGAGTGAAGAAGATGGAAACACCTAGGATGTGATTAAAACTGAAAAGTATATAGATCTACTAGGCTGGTAAGCAACAGGACAGGCTGCTTATGAGCACTGATAAATATTTGTAGAGAAAAAAATGTGTAGCATTAATATCATTTAGAGGATAGAATCGTTTAGACAGACAAAACAGAATTACTTTTTTTAATTCACATTTTTTATCTGATCCAGTGAGTATTCATCTTAATTGTATAATGTTAAAAATGCCCAAGGGGAAATAAACAATCTTACCACTGAATTGACATTACAAATTCAGCTAAACATAGTGAGGAGTGAGATCCATCTACCTCTTCCTCTGCATGTGAAAGGGCTTTCTAATCTCTACAATCTTTCTCTGTTTATTAATATAATATTTGATTTTGAAACTTCATTTCAATGCTGGTGGTGTAAGTAACCTATTCTTTATTCTAGCAGAGGAAATGGAGTTTGTCCTTTACTCTGATCAGAGAGATATAGTCATACCTTTACCCTTAATTGATCTCATATATAATCTACCCAACACACAGCCCAGGTGCATTGGTAGAATCAATCATGCAGTTCAACAAGGGGAAGGGCAAAGTTCTGCACCTGGGGAGGAACAACCACTTTAGGCACTGGTGCTTGCTGGGGCCAATCAGAGGGGACACAGCTTTGAAGAAAATGGATCTGGGGGTCCTGGTGGACATCTAGTTGAACATAAACCAGCATATACCCTTGCAGAAAGAGTGTCTAATGAAGCGTTGCCCCCAGGCTGGGTGGGGTGATCCTTCCCCTTTATTCGTTGTTAGTGAGGTCACAGCTGGAGTCCTACGCCCAGTTCTGGGCTCCCCAGTGCTAGAGACACAGGGACCTACTGGACAGAGTTCAGTGGAGGGTCACAAATATGGTTAAGAGCATTGCCTCTATGATAAAAGCTGAGTCAGCTGGAATTGTTCAGAACAAAAGGCTCAGGGGATCTTACTAATGTATACAAATGCCTGAAAGAAGAGTACAAAGAAGATGGAGTCAGACTGCTTTCATTGGTGTCCAGGGAAAGGACAAGAGGCAGTGGGCACAAACAGAGATGCTGAAGGCTCTGTCTGAACATCAGGAAACAAATTTTTACTGTAAGGGTGACCAAAGACTGGAACAAGTTGCCTTGAGTTGTGAAGCTTACTACCCTGGAGATGTTAACAAACTGATATGGTCCTGGTCAGCTCTAGCTGACCTTGCAACAGCAGAGATTGGGCTAAAACGATGCCAGAGGTCACTTCCAACCTTATCAGACTGTGCTTCTGTGAATTACTATTATTGTTACAACATTTCCAAAATGTGTTTTTCAACTGGGTCTTGCTTTTGGAATTATATCCCACTGAATTTGAATAGAACTTATAAAAAGCGTGATGAAAATCAATCTTCTATGTCTCAGTCTCTAAACTAAGTAAGATTGAAATAACATTAAAATGTTTTTACAGTTGGCTTTGATTACAGTTAGGTCCAATTCTATTTGAGTAAAATAAATATCTGGCAAATTAAGTCTTTTTCTTTGAAATGCTGATTTTCCTTAATAGCTGTCTGCACTCCCTCCATTCACGTACCTTTGAAAACAGATCACTTATTAGAACACTTAGACACATGATCAAAGGTAACTATTTTTTGTTACTTTGTCTTAAAATAAACATCAGTGCCCAGTATCTCTAATGTCCTGTTGATTTGTGGTCCTCAGAACAATTTTGCTGTCCTGCCAATAATTCATTCCTAGTATGTGTTTTAGGGGAAAGTGTTTCAAAACATAACCTTTTAGATTAAAAGCATCAATTAAATGAAGTAAATGTGCTATAATTACAACAGAGATACATGGATAGGTCTCAGAGAAGATTAACTTAAAAGCTAACTGTGAACACTTAAATGTCAGTTTAATTATTAATGCAAAATGTACTGTTTGTCACAGATGATTAAATACACCTCCTAGATAGTAGTTATTCCTGTGCAAATTGGAAGGTGCTGCATATCTTGCTGTTGGATATCCTCCTGATTATGTATGTAGTCTACTCTAGTGAAAGCTTTCTCTGAAGCTGGCTGGTCAGTCTTTATGCAATTTAATGTGTGGCATACCTACTTTGAGTTTCATGACATAAACAGTTGTTCCTGTTCAAGCAGAAAGTCACGCTAAGGATGGAAAGGTATCAACCTTTAAATGTTGTATATTAGGTCAAATAATGTTCATGTTTATGCTTCAAAAGCATTAGATCTCAGCACTTGAACATAAAAGTATTAATATTAGGTCTGTCTTTGTTGTGCATGGCAAGGTTTTGGTCGACAGGAGTTACAGGGGTGGCTTTTGTGAGAAGCTGCCAGAAGCTTCCCCCATGTCCGACAGAGCCAGAGACGCTCAGTTCCAAGATGGACCTGCTGCTGGCCAGGGTTGACCCCTCTGTGGTGGTGGTAGTGGGGAAATGTTACTGTGCAGGGGAAATTTCAGCTGGAGAGAGCAGTGAGAGTATGTGGGCAGCAGCCCTGCAGACACAAGAGCCAGCAGAAGGCAGGGCAGGAGGTGCTCCAGCACCAGAGAGATTTCTCTGTAGCCCGTGGGGAAGATGTGGTAGGACAGCTGTGCCTCCTTCCTGGAGCCCATGGAGGACCTCACGTCAGAGCAAGTGGGGGGCCAGAGAGGCCTTGCCTTGTGGGAAGACCACACTGGGGGCAATCTCCTGGCAGGACCAGTGGACCCCTGAAGAAAGTAGCCCATTCTGGAGCAATTTTGCTGTCAAGGATTGTAATTTGAAGGACTGCCTATCATTTGCTCCTATGTCAACACTGTCCTGTAGATTATTGCCTTCAATGTGCTTGTTTTTCTGATGCAAGGGTATACAATCACATCCCTTTTTCAGCCTCCATTTTACCAGAGTTTAAAGAACTGCACTCATTTAATACCAACTCTTAAAACAGGCTTTGTGGTACTCCAGGTTGTATTTTTTATCTGCTTTATTTCAAGTTATTTTCTCTTGAACTAGAACTACCATACTTGATATAACCAGTACTGCAGATGGGAGTAAGACCTTAAGGTCTTTCACAGTGACATTAAATTTTTTCTTTCTTTACTGCAAATACAAAGCCTGAAACAGTTTTAAATTGTCTTTGCTGTTTTTCAGAAGTTTCTCACATCAGTGATTTCTAGTCATCTTGTAACAGATATATTTACCCATGTTCTTTTCCTCTCCTGTTTCAGACTCACTCTCTGCATTGTGGCATCGATTCCTGTTGTTTAGCCTTAAGTTCACAAGCTATTGAATTTCACTTCATTTCTATTATTACCATCCTCAAGGTCATCCAATTTTTCCTATGTGGAAAAGAATTTTCAATTCTTTTCTGTACAGATGATGACTCCAATTCTTTTTAATCAGACAATCTCATTAACCCACTCTTCCACTTTGTGCCAAGGACATCAGATAGCATATTAAAAAGATTAACCTCATGACCAGTTCTCAAAAAGATCTACTCGTAAGCCTTCCCCAAGCTTGTTCTGCTCTTTACTGTGCTTTTCTCTATTTCTTGCTTTCCAGTTCTCCACAAACCCAGATATCTCAATCTTATCCAATTTTCACCAGTGTGGCACTATCTCAGGTATTTCACTGATGCCCAGATAGGTAAGACACACCCAGCTTCTAAGGAAAATGAAAATTCAGTCTCTTATCAGTAGAAAATTTAGGTTAATCTAGACCAGTAAACTCATTCTTCCTCATATATTTTTACATCAATATATCAAGATAAACACCTCTTTTTTCAGTATGAACATTTATAGGAGCAAAAAGGTTCTGGAATGGTAAAGTAATTTGATAGATGAAAGGAAAACTGGGATTATTACCTTGCTTTCTCTCCTCATGACAGTGAAATGTGCGGGAGACATGTAAAAGGAAACACATGTGTGGTGTTGTGTACAGAGAGGTAAAAACTAGTGATCTGCAATAAAGGTCTTCTGCTAGTAACCTAAAATATGACAACCACAACTGTGCCCTTTCTGTGCCCTTTACACTGGTGGTCATCTTCTCCTTTTAATCCCGGGTTTAATGAAAAATCTTTGATACATTCCCACCTTTCCCCTTTCCACATCCCCCTTTTTTTTCCCCGCTCTCTAGGGACTAGCCTGAGAAGCAAGCTGAAATCACTAGTAGTTAGGCATCTAACTTGCTACGTCTTAGAAGATGTAATTCTTGCCTATTGACATGTACAGGTGCTCATCTAGTGTAAAAGCTGTGGCCTCTGGTAATTTATGGATAAAACAAATACCTAAAACAAATGTCATAGCCAGCTAAACACATGCAAAGGGTCATTCCTTTGATTCTCTTGTTCACTTCACCCATTCTCTCCCATGTGCTTGACTGGAAAAGAAAAAGGAAAGGAAAAAGCAAACAAGAGACAAAACCTCAAACCTTTCTCAAAAATTATGTCTTGTTCTGGTGAGGTGTTAGCATTGAGTTTAGCTTAGCTCTGGCCTTTTATGAACCTTTGGCTGCTTCTTACTAGAAGCAATAAATCATTACCACTGCAAACTTTTATCCTGCAGTATTATATACATGGAAGCTATACTTGAAAGGCACATTGCAGACCAAAAATCAAAGGCAATGTTTTCAACCCAAAGGCAAGTCATTTCAACCAGAGTCATGTAATTTGCTGGTTTTGACTTCCGCTCTTCGCATGCAACATCATTTTCTCTATGCAAAGTCTCACAATACTTTGCATCTCTTTCTGAAGACCTGGCCTTTTCCTCCCTCCCTCCCTCCCCACTTTGCATTATTAAAATTATTTTTAAATAACCTCTCAACAATAAGAACAGTGCTGGATTTCATTCTTGTTCTGTGAATTACCATAAAGAATAGGAACACGTGTAGGAAGAAGTCAACTCCTATATTAGATTTTTTTAAGATGGTATTAATTGTTGTTTGGGCTGTAAGTGGTGTAAAATTTCCTTTATCTGCCGTACTAATATTGTTTTTTTCACTGATGCTGACATCTGTGTGCTTTTATGGACTTTCCTCTGAATACTTAAGACATTTGTCTGCCTGTGTATAAGCAACAGTAGCATTTAGAGAATTTTCTCAAGAAATTTTGCATAACTGTCCGTTTACCATATGCAGTGCCTTAACTCTGTAAAACTAAATAAAGAAATGGTTATGTGAATAGTTGTGTTGCAGTGAAAACTGCATGAGCTCTCTGTCTAACGCAGCCTCTGTCAGCAGTTAGCACTTCTGTGCCCTGCAATGGAACACAGCTCAAGGGAAAAGCATGGCAATATCAGAGAAGGAGAAGCCCTGGCACAAGGTGACTGTAATCTCAGTAATTTCTTTAGATAATGAAAATTGCAAGGGGCTGTTTGTCCTGCACTGTAAAGGACAAGGTAAATAATTAATTACAGCTGTAAAGTACCTGCAAGAAAAACTCTTTATTACAGTAAAAGGAAAAAAAGGACCTCTTTATGATTTTTTCCCTTCTGTCTGCATTTTACACTTGTATCATTAGATTATTGAAGTTAAATACTTCTGCCCTTTGAGTGGAGTTTGGAAAAGCCAACTTAAATGTGCTTTTAAAATACTGTTTGCTCCTCCTGATGCTCCCTGAAGACTTCATTTTCCTTCTTCCACACAAACAGTGTTAATTATATAGCAGATTGATGTTCTTATAAAAACAGTAGTACATTTCGTGTCCTTTTTAGAAAACGGTATAACTATAAGCAATATTTCCAGTAATTACAGTTCATTTGGAGGAAAGGTTGAAAAACATGGCAAAGTGTATACAGAAAAGGACGTAAGAACAATAGAGCAGACAAAAATATCTTCTGAACACAGTGAACTTTGGAGACCCAGTCAAATCTATGCTCTTCTCTAAAGGGTAGAGGTCTAAGGGACTCTTTTTTAAACACTTGTCATTATTTCTCTCATCAGTGTTATGGAACTGAACCTGCTGTTCTCACAGATGACCACACAGCCCTAGAAATGGCATTACTTTTCTTGTCACCTATAACTACAAGAAAATTAACAGTAATGAGTTTGGGAAAATTCTATCTCCACAGCTGAAGAAAGTAATATCTTTCTCCAGAACTTGCCAGGAAAATCTCTGAATCCTGTCTAGGAATATTCAGTATATTTTACCACAGTTTGGGACAAACAAAACTTTTAATTTCTTGCTTTTACTAGTATAGTAAAAGTAGGAGAATTGTTGGCAAGAGCCAATCCTGACTGAGATTAACTCAGGGTATACTTTTACAGAAGGTATATTGAATTTGACAATCACAGGTAAAAGAACTTGCCTAAAGTATTAGGAACAAGGTAATAAACTGCATTTACATAAAATTTTTCCACTAAAGGAAAACTTCCATCAAAGCTATATCACAATAAGTCATAAATATGTTTTTACTTTTGGGAAGAGAGAATGGAATCATTTAAAAGAGTTTGTTAATTAGGAGTTAAAATGTTTGAAGTAAGGAAAAGCATTTGTACTAACTGCATAAGCAGTTGTTTTGGCTCGCTTCTGTTTATGCCTCTGGAAATGTCTAGCAAGCTTGCAGGCAATGGAAGGAAACATGATTTATAATAGATATAAAAGGTAAAGTTCCACCTTCAAGCTTGAGGGCAGGAAATAGGATTGTGGCTGAGCATAAATGTGCTTTGCAATTCGAGCTTCATTTCTTCTGGTGCAGTCCCATGGCATCAATGTGTTGTAATCTACGGTAGAAGTTACCCCATAACTAATTCCTGCAAATTGTGTGATTTCATTTAGGGCTGAGGTTATAAGGTTGCTGAACAGATCCCTGTGTGTTTCAGAGGGAAAAATAATAGTTTCTTCTTTACCAGAATTATCTGTTGTTTTATCACTCTATAAATTATAACACAGAGTGAGTGCATGGGGGTAGTCCATGGTCGCTGGGCTCTGTACCAGGGCTCACAAATCATGGTCGTGTTCAGACAGTGCAAGTCTTGATGCAGGACTAAAGGGAGTCAGTGGGATCTTTCACTGATCAATGATTTGCAGTGGTAGACTTCTATCGAATTCAAAAGCCACCTGCTGGTGTCTCTTCGGGGAAGATGTCAATCCAATTAACTGTTAAGAGGTTCAGCACAGGAGAAATGAATGTATTTAATCAGCCTTATTTTGCTAGCACATACAGCGTCTGTGTTTTCTATTTTTGCCATTAATTAGGAAGCATTTGGTGATACAGGGTATGCACCATTCAAATTTGCAGCGATGGCTGTTGGCATTTTTCTGATTTTTAAGTTCAAGTATTGAGACATATTATAAGAATAAAACTACAGATGGATGTTTAAAAATAAATATTAATGTCTTTATAATTCTGAATTATTTGCCAAGTTCATGTCTATAGGCTGAATGGATGCTTGAAATATAGAAATAACCAATTAGAAAGGTATAAACTACAATAATTTTTTTCCAAAAATTCTTCAAAATTTAGATTAATCACATGTATATTATGCTTATATAAGTACATACTTCCTATTCTAAATAAGCAGAAGGAAGATTAAAATGAGGAGGCAATAGAAAAAATACTGCATACTCATAGGTTAATGATAAAAAAAGACTAATTTCAACAGGATAATAATTTTATTCTCTATGTTTTATAGCTTCAGTGGATGTATGTTAGTCAGTCTTGCTGAATTAAGAATAAAAATGGAAAATTGGTATTTAGATTAAAAATACATGACATACATGACACTTAAAGACATTAAGGTGGTCGAAGTGTGAAATTTTAAGTATGCTGCTCTGATAATCAAAATTATGAAATGTTTCAACCAGCTTTATTGCTTCATATGTTGGCAAGGAGGTACCACACTTTAAATGTTAAGCTACTTTCTTAACTGAGGTATCTTTGGAAGAGATTATCAATGAATACTATTTTTTTTAGTATGCTATTTGGAACATCACAAAGAAACAGCATTGCTCACGAGATATATTAATTAGTGGAAAGAAGCCTTTGCTTTTATGTATATAAATAAGAGAAACAATAGCTTCTGCTCCCCAGAGGTCTGCAAAAGAGACCTTATATATGTTCTCTGCAGTTTTCTGCAGAAGTAATATAGCAATTTTATCACAATTAACCTTAAAACACTAAAGGTTATTCTAGAAGGCTGTTTCTGCCTAACGAGCCCCTACGTTTCAGGAACAAAAAACACCTCATTGCAAAATCACTCTAGCACAGAAGAGTAGGAAAATGTCATCTGAAGGAACATACATGAGATTGAAATGAAGATGGTTACTGAGATTTTCTTTAGCTAAAGTGCAAGGATAATCACTGTTTCTTGTGAAGGTGAAGCAATAGTTACCTTGGATTGGAAAGGATTTTTTTAAATGCTGAGGCAGAAAAGTAGCAGTTGCCTCTAACCTTGTATTCTCCCTCCATCTGTATCCAGAGATATAGCTTTGCAGAAAAGGTAAGACAAACACGGAGATAATGTAGAACAATGTTTGCATACAGAGAATTTCTGCTCATATTTCTATCAGTAACAGAAAACTTGTATTCAGATACCAGATACCTGACAGATCTTCCTGTTTGCTTTCATCACTGATATTAGAGCTGAAATGTATAATTATATTTTT
>VXBC01011828.1:0-10226 GCA_013399945.1 Ploceus nigricollis
CCCACCCCATCAGACCCTTCAAAGCCCCCCATTCCCACCTTTATCAGACCCTTCAGTAACTCCCCATTCCCACCTCTGTGTCCCAGAGCTGCTGGGCAGATCCAGCTCCCTGTAAACCCCAGGGAATGATGCCCTGAAATCCTCTCATATCTTCCCCAGGGATGGGGGACCCCCAGCAGGAGGGAGCCCTTGCTGTCCCCTTTGTCCCCAATTCCTGGGTCAGATCCTGCAGTTCCACATTTCCATCCCCCTCTGCAGGCAGAGCTGGTGCCACAGGCAGGGCTATCCCAAAATCAGGGTGCGGGTGTGCATGGTGCTGCCACTGCCTTTGGTGACAATTTCCACATCCTCTTCCTGTCACCCCTGGAACCACACCATGAGGCATCAGCCACCAGCAGCCCTGGCACAGCTGGGCTCGTACAGGTTTTGTGACCAGCCCAGGGTGAATCCCTGCTGAGTTATCCAATGGATGCCAGCTCCAATTTCCATGGCAAGGGGATCAGCACAAGTGGGGTGCCCCAGCCTTGGGGACAGAGCAGCACCTGCCGAGGTTGGATGATTCCTTCATCTGTGAAAAAATCCTGGTCACTGGCACCACATTTCCATCTCTAACATCCTTGTCCTGATAGGATGTTCTATCCCTGACCAAGAGCATCCATGATCCAGCTGGACCCACAGCACACCTGATGCGATCCATGGCGATGCTGAGGGGTTAAAACCTCTTTTGCTGCCCTGGGAATATTTTTACCTCCACCATAGCAACACCTCCCCTAATTCCCTGCTATTTCCTTGACCTTCCCTAACTTTCTCCCATTTCCTGGATGTTTTTTTTTGGCCAGATCCGGGCCTACATGGGAGCTTTTGCTGCCGACTTCAACGAGAACGCCGACCTGAGCGCGCTGCGCTTCCTCTCCGTCAACTCCATCGTGGACCCCTGGGTCTTCATCATCTTCCGCACCTCCGTCTTCCGCGGCTTCGTGCGCCGCGTCTGCCGCAGGCTGGGCTCCCGCGGAGCCTCTCTGAAAGGCTCCAGCCCTGCTGGTGACATTCAGTTCTGTCCCCCGGGCTGGCGCAGGACGGATCCCCCGCGGCTCGGCGTCCCCTGAGCGCGGCGCTGCTGCGGAAGCCGGCGGCTGCTGGCGAGGATGAGGAGCGAGCCTTCGGCCCCGCGTCCCTGCCCTGGAGCATCCCGAGGCGGCACAGGGCGGTGGCAGGCGGGGACGGCGTCCAGCTCGCTGCGAGGGACGCTGTGAAGGGTTTCTGTCCCCTCCTCAGGCTGCGTTTCGCCCCGGAGAGGATCTGGGATCCGCGGGGATCTGGGAATATTCCGAGCAGCAGCGCTTTGCGGAGGGTGTGGGGAGAGCCCGGCTCCAGGAAGGCAGAAGGGCTTTGGAGTGTGGTTCAGGGCGGTGGGGACACACGGGGACTCCTCTCCGTGGGTGTGTCCCCATGGAATAAAAGTGGTTCAGTGTTTCGTCGCCTTGGCCTGTGCATGGTCCCATTCCGTGCCAAGGAATGGGTTTGGGATGTCCCCAGGCTGGGTGAGGGGCAGGAGGGACTCAGGAATTTGAGCAGCAGTTCCTGGTGTGAGGAGCAGCTGGATGCAGGTGGAATCCCTCCCTGGCACACCCTCCACCCCTGCCCAGGATCTTCCCTATTCCCAAGGCAGGGCTGTGGTTTATCCACACTTATCTCACTCTTCTCTGGAAAACTCCAAGCACTGATGTTGCATTTGTGTTCCTGAGCCGTACCTGTTCTGCTGTAATTATTTAAATTCAGTATTTACGACTGTCCTGAGCCTTAATGAGAGCAGTAATTGAGAGAACACAGAGCCTGGCGTGCACCAGCTCTCGGTGCGAGCGTGCAAGAGAGCGATTGTTTTAATGGAAGATCCATTTCCTCTCAACCACAGGTATTAACTGGATCTAATTTTTGCCTCAAGTGACCATTTAGGCCAAAAAAATTACGATGACCAATTGTTTAGTGCCCTTGGAGGAGACAGAGGGTATTTCTCTCCTCTGTTTAGCTAAGCCTTGCAAGGTGTAGCCGTGTTCCTGCCCGCTCTCACGTGATGTTTACTCTTGGTGTCAAACAGATTCTGCTTCTGAAGGAACAATATCTTGGAGCTTTTTGGAGGTAACTTGCTGGGGTTGGCTCTCACTGTTTCTCCCAGCTGGAGAAAAGGGCAGAGCTGTGTTTGGGAATGTTCTGGGGGCACCTGAGCTGCCAGCTTGGTGCCTCTCCTCGGGGTTTTCCGAGGAGAAAGAAGGAAATGAGGGTTGGTTCATGGATTGGTTTCATGTTACTGGCGTGGTATTGACTTGGAGATGGCTCACGTGGGGCTGCAGAGTCAACAGCTCCCAGCCTGCTCCGTGGCTTTCCTGGGATCTGTTCCACTGCAGCCAGATGAGATAACCTGGAAAACTTTGTTGTTGTCCCCCCTAAACTGGGATCTCCTCCCCCAAACATCCGTGCTCCACTCAGGACAGACGGAGCTGGCACGGTCAGGCTGGGATGTAGAATCACAGAATGGTCACTGAGCTGGGATAAGATTTCCAAGATCATGTGGATCCAGCATTAAAATGAGCTGAGGGTGCTCTGGGTGTGCAGGGCATCATCTGCCCGTGATGCCTGTGAGGAAGCACTCCTGGAGAGGTCCCTGGCCCAGGAGAGGTTCCTGCCCCATGCTGTGTGTATTCAGATCCCAGGGTAACCACGATCCATGGAAATCACTAATTAAACCAACACAAACCAAATCTGGTTCTTTATTAAGGTGCAAAAATAGGCTCCCCCTGAGCCCCGAGACGATGCAAACACAGCATCACTGACCCACACAGGAAATAAACCATGGAGCCACGAGTGACCACCCATCCCTGCAGCATCCCTCTGGCTGGGACCACACATTTCCCAGTGACCTTGACACGCTCCTCTGGCTCGGGCAGCACTTTTAATCGGGATCCTGCCCTTCCTGGTGTCCTACCTGCTGTGGGAGCAGACTTGGAGTCTCCAGCCAGCCGCTGCTGCCTCCGGGCGAGCCAAGCCCCGGCTGCAGCCAGCGAGGTTTGGACTTGGGGCTGCAGCCAGGGCGGCCTCCAGGCGGATAAATCCTCGCTCCCGGCTGTTCCCGGGGCCGGGGCTGCCGTGTCCCCGTCCTCGCCAGAGATGGCAGCACGTCCCCAGCCAGGGCTGCTCCCGGCTGGCCGAACTCAGGGAGCCAGGAGCCCGCGGATGTTCTCCACCCCGAGCTGGTCCCTTGGGCACCTCATTTTTCAGCACCTCAGCACGTACAGTTTGGGGCTTCAGGAGTTTTGTCGAAGCTTAGATCCCCTCCTTACTGAGTCTGGGGATGATCAAAATAAAAGGAAACGAAAATAGAAATTAAATAAGAATTGAAATGAAAAATCCCGACAACGCGTGGGTTGGTTGTAAATGCTGCTAAATAGGAACCAAAAACTTAGGGAGCTCCAGCTGAGGAGGGGAGAGCTGCTGTGGAGCCCTCCCTGATCACATCCTCCCCCCAGGCTCCTCCAGCGCTCAGTCATTCCCCTGGGGACCCCTCGGTGCCAGCCCTTCCCGAAGGGACGGACCTGCCGCTTAATGGAGGCAATAAAGAGACGCTGCTCAGCTCGGGGCTGCAGCTCCAGCCAGCCATGCCCTTCTGGGGGCTGTTTGATGTCCCTGTCACCCTCCAGCACTGCCAGCTGCCCTGTCCCACGCTGCCACTGCTGCCACCAGCATCACCTCTCCCCAGAAATCACTCTCAGGGTGAGGGGTTTTTTTTTTCAGCTCACGAAATGCAGGCACAACTTTGCTCAGGCTCATTTCCCGACAAATTGTTTCGCTCTTGCAAAGAGCCCATTTTTTTTTTTATTGCCTCCTGCATTTTTCAGCTGTTCTGCAAGCAGGGAGGCGCGTGCCTGGGCAGGCAGCAGTGCCAGGGCTGCCAGGAGCCCCAGCCAGCCCAGGAGTGGCTCCCTTTATTTTTTAACCCATGCACCCAGGTGCTGGGACAGGATAACAAGCCAAGGCATCAAAACCTGGCCCAGTGCTCAGCCCTACTTGCCCAGGATGGGGAGTGAGGCTGCTGGAAGCTCTGGAACGTGAGATAAGGGGTGGGAAGGCTTTGGAAGAGAAGTGTTAAACACAAGTCAGGATGGGGGTTTGGTTAAAAAGGGATGAAATCCACTCACCATAAACAGGAGGGCTGGACTCCTCCATGTCCCTGGTGCCAGAGCCATCCTTTAAAATCCACTGGGCATGGAGCAGGATCCCAACACCCTCCCCAACAACAGGCAGCAAACTCCAGAGGGTGAGAGCTCTCTATGAGGCTCATGAAACTTTCCTACAAGCCCAGAGTGTTTTCCCCAATTGGGCCAAGCCTGGAAATCTTCTTTTAGGGAAAACAATGCCAACAAACCTTGAGAGGATGCATGAGGTGCTGGAGGGTGACCAGGGAAGGGAACAGAGCTGGGAAGGGTCTGGAGCCCCAGGAGAGGCTGAGGGAGCTGGGGAAGGGGCTCAGCCTGGAGAAAAGGAGGCTCAGGGGGGACCTTGTGGCTCTGCACAGCTCCTGCCAGGAGGGGACAGCCGGGGGGGTCGGGCTCTGCTCCCAGGGAACGGGGACAGGAAAAGAGGAAATGGCCTCAAGTTGCACCAGGAGAGGTTTAGATTGGGTATTGGAGAAAATTTCTCTGCCCAGGGCAGTGGTGGAGTCCCCATCTCTGGAGGGATTTAAAAACCATGAGGATGTGGCACTTGGGGACACAGCTGAGTGATGGCCTTGGCAGTGCTGGGGGAATGGTTGGACTCAATGTCTTAGAGGACTTTTCCAATTTAAATAATTCTAGGATTTGATATGGCCCTCGCTAGTGGCAGGACACGAGCTAAACATGGAAGCAACGGGGAGAAAACAAACACTTCCCAAGGCAGGACAGACTGTACCAAGCAGCCTGTTCCTGGTTTCCAGCACAGAAGGGGGGTAGAAAGAACAAAAGCCCAGCAATTTTCCTATTATTGCAGAAAATTCCCATCAGAGACAACTGTCAGTGGAGAAGCCTGAAGCCCCAGAAGGGTATTTAAGGCTCCATTAGCTGCCAGGAAAATGAGCTCCAGAAGAAGCCAAAACCCCTTCCTGAGCTGTGACACAGAACGCCAGAAAGGAGTGGGAGGCTGGGAAAATCCTTGGAGCACCCTACAGGGTGCCTGCTGCTCAGAAAAGGGCTCTGGATGGGCAGACTGCACTGCCTGGATGGATCAGGGCAGGATTCAGCCTCAGCTGAATTTGTGGGAGGCACAAAGGAGGGCTGAGTGGGCCAGGGTGCCACCCAACCCTCTGGAATCAAACAGGATTTTGGTTGATCAAAATCAAACTCCCACCAACAGATGTGTCCACGTGCTTGGGTGCTCTGCTGGATCAGGACTGGAAGCAGGGTTCAAAGAGCTCCTGGATGTGTTTTCCTGGCCCACCTGTGGTGAGCTGCTCTGGGATGGTAGCACCACCATCCCCTCTGTCCCACCCATTGATCTGAGCATGGGAACAGAGCTGGGGCTGTGGCTTTGCCACGTCACCCTCAGCTCGTCCTCCCCACCAGGCTGAAGCAGCTTTGAGCTGTGTGAGAGGAGAAAGCCGAGCCAGGCCTGGGAGTGGCCCCTCAGAAATGGAGGTGCTGTCACAAACCGCAGCTCACCCGGCCCCTGAGTTTGTTGTGCCCCACATTTCCTTTGCAAATTTCCTGTTACAAAAGCGTGGGTTTTAAAATAACAGCCAAAGCCACTCGTGTGTCTGTGACCTGCTGTGGCCCTGCTGGAGTCATCCCTGCTGCAGGGTTTCACTGAGGTGCACGGAGTAAATTAAAAATTAGATTGTTACAGCTGTTGGGATAGCCCCAGGGCTGCAGAAGGTAAAAGATTTTTTATTCTGGAAGTTACCTGTGAAGCACCAACTGCTTAAATAAAGGCAGCTTGAGCGAGGGCTGGTGTCCTGCAGGATGGAGGGAGCATCTGAGGCCACTGGGACTGAGCTTGTGGATTTCTCACCCCTGGATGTGTTCCAGGTTGGATGAGCCTTGGAGCAGCCTGGGGTAGTGGAAGGTGTCCCTGCCCATGGCAGAGGGTGGAACTGGATGGGCTTTAAGGTCATGGCCAGACAGGCTGCACCCCCTTGGGGACCTCTGGTGACATGTAGGACAGGGGGACGATGGGGACATGGCATGGTGCCAGCCATGGGGCAGGGAGCTCTCCATGGGTTCCTCTGGAGCAATGGGAATTCCCCTGCACAGCCTGGGCTCAGCTGGACTCGGGGCTCAGGGGTTTGGGGTTCTGGAGCCAGCAGTGGTTGTGCCCTGGGGCTCTCAGGCCAGACTGGAGCTGGCCCAGAGCACCACCGGGAGTCCCGACCATGTGAGTGGCTCCTGGACGGGCACTGGCACTCCTGGCTTAGCACTGGGACTGAGTGTGACTCCAGGAGCCACACAGACACTCCGGGACCTGTGCTGGGATTGGCCGTGACAGCAATTCTCGGCCGGCACCAAGACTCCTGGACCGGCACCAGGACAGCTGGAGCCGTGCCGGGATTGGCCGTGACAGCGGCTCCCGGTCTGGCACAGGGGCTGGCCGTGCCTCGGGGCTCCCAAAGCCGCACGGGGCTCCTGGACCGGCACCGGGGCTCCTGAACTGGCACCGGGGCCGATTGTAAGAGACGGTCCCGGTCGGGCAGCGGGGCTGGGCGTGCCGGAGCCGGGGCTGGCTCACACCGGGGACTGTCCCCGCGATCCCGGGGTTGCCCCAGCACTCCCGTCCCGGCACTGGGGCTGGCCGTGTCCAGGTCTCCCAGACCGGTACCGGGACTGGCCGTGTCCGGGGCTCCCACACCGGTACCGGGACTCCCAGACCGACACCAGCACTGGCTGTGTCCAGGACTCCCAGACCGGTACCGGGACTCTCAGACCCGCACCGGCACTGGCCGTGTTCGGGACTCTCAGACCNTCCTGGCGCTGGGGCTGCTCCTGCGCGGCCGCCGCGGGCCCCGGCAGCGCCCGCCCGCGCTGTTCCACGTCCTGGTGCTGGCCCTGGTGGTCACCGACCTGCTGGGCACCTGCTCCGTCAGCCCCTTGGTGCTCGCTTCCTACCACCGCAACCTCACCCTCACCAGCCTGGCCCGCGGAGGGCACATCTGCCTCTACTTCGGCTTCGCCATGAGCTTCTTCGGCCTCGCCACCATGCTCATCCTCTTCACCATGGCGCTGGAGCGCTGCCTGGCCCTGGGGCGACCCTACTTCTACGAGCGCTTCCTGAGCCCCCGCACGGGGCTGGTGGCCCTGCCGGCCATCTACACCTTCTCGGCCACCTTCTGCTCGCTGCCGCTGGTGGGTTTCGGGCGCTACGTCCAGTACTGCCCCGGCACCTGGTGCTTCATCCAGATGTACCTGGACCCGCACCAGAGCAGCGGGGAGGTGGCAGGGCTGAACGTCACCTTCTCGCTGCTCTACGCCACCCTGCTCCTCTTCCTCATCCTCGCCGTGCTGCTCTGCAACCTGAGCGTCATCGTGAACCTGGCCCGCATGCACCGCCGCGGGCAGAGGACTCGCCGGGTGGCCACCGCGGAGCAGCCCCGGGCGGCCACCGGCTGCGGCCGGCGCATGTTCTCCATGGCCGAGGAGATCGACCACCTCCTGCTGCTCTCCATCATGACCATCACCTTCGTCATCTGCTCCCTGCCCTTCACGGTGAGTGTCACTGCTGTCCCCTCTCCCCAGCACCCACATTTCTGTCCTGGCCTTTGTGAAGCTTCTCCCAGCTCTGCTGGCCAGACCTCGAGGGTTGAGGTCGAAGCTTGAGAGAGCCCAGCTCAGCCATGAGCTCGGCAATTTGCACATCACCTGGGGAGCGGGGGAATCACTCCCTGTGTCCCCAGTGCCAGGAGGAGGATGGGGTGTTGGAATCACAGGGGGCAGGAGCATGGAATGGCAGGAGGATGGGGTGGCAAGAGGATGGGATGGCAGGAGAATGGGGTGGCAGGAGGACAGAGTGGCAGGAGAATGGGGTGGCAGGAGAATGATGTGGCAGGAGGACAGAGGTGCCCTCCCACCCCACAGAGGCTCTGAGGCCAGGCCGTGTGGCTCAGGCAGGGACAGGCTGGGGGTCCCCTGGAGCACACGGCATCACTGTGATTCCCACGATCCAGGAACTCGTGGTGGAGGTGTGAGGGATGGCAAAACAACCAACTACACTTCTAGGGATGGGATGAAGGGGCCCTGGGCTGGAGGCAGTGGATATCCGTGCTGGGCAGGATGAGTTGTCCCAGATTTCTGGGGATAGAGCTGGAGATGTGATAGGCTGCGCCCACCTCGCCATTAGACAGAGGTTTCTGCTGCTCTGAGAGCACTGAGGCGCTGGCACAGAGATGGGAGATTTCTGGGAACAGAGATCTGGCACACCAAGCATAGCACGTGCCATCCCAAGGGACATCCCCACATCCCGTGCCCCATCCGTGCACGAGGCTTCCAGCAGAAATCCGGGATCAAAACAGCCAAGTGAAGAAGTGGAGAGAGCGAGTGCCCTGCCTCTGTCTGGCCTCTCCCCTCCCAAGGGCCACTTTTCATCCATCCAAGTGCTTTTCCACCAGGAGCATCGATGGGTCCAGAGCCCGGGTGTGTGAGACCCGTGGTGCAGGAGGGTCCCTGAAGAAGTAACCCCAGCAAGGCTGGTGGGGCTGGTGACCCCACAAGGCTGGGAGCACAGCCAGTGCTAATTTCACACTCTTGGTGTTAAACAGACTCTACCTTCCCTTCATGCTCCCTTGCTTTTCCCAAGGGAAAAGGAAATAACCACAGGATACAACCAAGCCAGGGTTTTAGGACAAAGGAATAATGTCCAGATGCTCGTGAGCATCCCAGGAGCCTCAGCTCCCTGAGAGACACTCCAGCTCCTGACCATGAGCCCACACACGATGGACACTCTTCCCATGTCCCAAAAAAGCCCTGGGCTGGCTGCTGTGGTTGGAATCCCTTGGTGGAGACACGTGGGCAGGGCCCTGTGAGTGTGCTGGGGGCAGAGGGGCTGGGAAAGCAGCCCTGGCCGGGATCCCATGGGCCCTGTGGTGGCAGATATGGCCTTATCCAGGGCCAGCTTCCCTTTTCCCATCGCCCGGCTCCCATGTGGGGCCGCGCTTTGGCAGCGGCTCAAACCCAGCTGCCTCCTTGGGGTGACACTTTCTCTCCTGTCCCCGGCTGCCCACAGCAGCCACCGCTCCTCCCAGGAGGAGCCCAGGCACACGAACCCATCGGGCCACGAGTTCCTTCCCAAAACACACCAGAGCTTGGCGGTGCCGCGGATGTGCCATCCCGGGGTGGCACCCGGCGGATCCCAGGCAGGGGAGGGATGCTCCTGCTGCTCCAGCCCCATCCAAGCATCTCCCCAGCCCGGAGCGAGGGGGTGGCGAGTGACCCGAATGAGTAAGGAGTGCTGAGTCACCCTTCCAGGAAGCCCCGCGGGCTGGGATGAGTCGGCAGTCGCAGGAAGGACCGGCGAGGTCCAGCGCCGCTCATCCTCTCCGTCTCCCACGGCTGTTGCTCCCGTGTGGTCTCAAGGTGAGAGACACCACTTCCTCCAGCAGCCACGGGCTTGATTGTGGCTCTGAACGAAGTGGAGCAGGGGGCTGGCTTTCATTTAAAGTTCATTTAATCCCATGGAGTCAGCAAATTTGCTGTGACAGCCCAGATGGCCCCAAAGAGCAGCTTGGGGGACAGATCTTGGGAGCCCAGGCTCGGAATTATTTCTCCCTGTGATTTCTCCCTGGCTGAGGGAGGTGATTGTGAGACCCCACTGCAGTGCTGTGTCCAGCTCTGGGGTCCTTCCAGAACAGGAAAGACCTGGAACTGTTGGAGCGAGTCCAGAGGAGGCACCAAGTTGATTAAAGGGATGGAGCAGCTCTGCTGTGAGGAAAGGCTGGGAGAATTGGGATTGTTCAGCTTGGGAAAGAGAAGGATTTGGGGTCCCCTAATTATGACCTTCCAATACTTGAAAGGAACTACAGGGAAGATGGAGAGAGACTCTTTACAAAGGCCTGGAGTGACAGGACCAGGGAGAAATGGATTCAAACTGACAGAGAGGAGGTTTGGATGGGATATCAGGAAAAAATTCTTTACTGTGAGGGTGGTGAGGCACTGA
Source organism: Ploceus nigricollis (assembly GCA_013399945.1). Lineage (NCBI taxonomy): Eukaryota > Metazoa > Chordata > Aves > Passeriformes > Ploceidae > Ploceus > Ploceus nigricollis. The sequence continues at coordinate 10,168 of VXBC01011828.1, forward strand.
TACAGGTTGTCCAGAGAAGCTGTGGGTGGAAGAGTTCCAGACCAGGTTGGATGCACCTC
>VXBC01011828.1:10606-20977 GCA_013399945.1 Ploceus nigricollis
AACCCAGTGATTCTGTGAATTCTGTGAATTCTGTGGATGTGGCTTGGATGAACCTGGGGGTTGTTTTGTTTTTTTAAAAGTTTTAAAGTTCTTTTAAAACTCTTTTCAACCTTCTGATGTTTACATTGTTGTAGTCAGATTCTCACATAGTTTCATATATAAATAGAATAGCTTACATTCTTTCTCCGTAGGTGGACAAAGTTTAATTAATTAATATTTTAACTAGTGTAGTTGAAGAAGTAATAATTTCATCCTCCAATCCACAGTCATCTTTAGAATTATATAAATGACAAAGTCACAAAATAAACACTCTCTTTTTCTACCTTTAAACTCATCAGAGTACTGCATGCTCATTGCATGCACCCTGTACTCAGTGCTGCTGAGGGNATAGCAGCATGCCAGGGGGGCAGAACGAGGTGATTTTTACCCTCCTCTCCACCCCTGCCTTGGCAGATCCGTGCCTACGTGAACAAGTTCAGCCAGCAAGAGGACGGCCACGAGTGGGACCTGCTGGCCCTGCGCTTCCTGTCCATCAACCCCATCGTGGATCCCTGGGTCTTCGCCATCCTGCGCCCGCCCGTGCTGCGCCTCATGCGCTCCGTGCTCTGCTGCCGGGTCACCCCCGGTGGCCGCACTGTCTCCTCTGCCGTGACCAAGCTGGCGGCGCCGCCGGACCTCTGCGGGCAGTAGATCCGGGAGAACCCTGCCTCCTGCTGGGTGTTGAGGAAGCTCTGCCTTAGGGCTCCTCAAGAGACGCGGCTGCTGCAGCTTGAGCCGGGTGGGGGTGGCTCAGGTGTCACTGGGATGTCACTGTGGCCTCTCACAGGGACAAAGGTGCAGCGGGATGAGGTTGGAAGGGCTGGTGAGTCCCTGCGTGCTGCTGTCGCCCGTAGGGCTGGAGAAGGGCTCAGCCCTGCTGGGGAGGGTTGGGGGTGAAGCTTGGGGGGTTCTGCTATAACCCCACGGCTGGGGGGTGTTGGGAAGCAGCTGGTGGGCTTCCCAGCAAGGTCTCCCTGGTTTTTGGGATGCAGGCAGGGCTACGGCTCCTGGAGATGGTGCAAACACCCGTCTGGGCCCCCAGATCCGTAAGGATTGGGAAGGAGAGGAAGGGAGCAGTGTATCCTCAAAAATTCCCCCTTTTTTTAGGCTGGTTGCCTAAAGAAATGCACTTTTTTAGGGGCAGGTCTGTGTGCTCATGTCTGTCTGTCTGTGCCACACCCCTGAGATTTTAGGCACTGGTGGGTCCCTGAGGGGCACCAAAGAGCTAAAAAAGCCAAATTTTGGCACTTCTCTGGTGCTGTGATGGAGCAGAGCAGCCCCTCCTCAGCACCCGTTTGGAAATTCCCTTTGCCCCGTGATTTTTGCAAGAGCCAACAAAAAGAATAAAGAGCCTGACCAGGGAATGGTCACAGCCATGAGCTTCACCACATCCAGGGTGGTGCTGCTGGTGGGGTTTGATTGGGACAAATATTTATTTAAAATAAAACCCCAAAAAATCAATAAAAGCAAAAAACCAACTGCAAAACCATCCAGATCATCAGTCCTGCCCCATTGGGCAGCATCCTTCAACACCACTATTTTGTTTTCTGGGATTCCTCTTGCTCTTTGGGACTCCAGGGTCGTTCCCACTGGGATGAGGAGCGTCCAACTCCACATCCCAAGGCCACCACTGCTGTTAGGAATTTTCTTGTGGCTCCCATTTGAGCAGCATCCAACCACACCCAGGGGCATTTGTGCAATTCCCAGTGTGGAATCTCATTTGGGAGCTGCAGCTCTGCTCAGGGAGCCCAAAGGTGCCAAGATTTGGGGCTTTTCTGTGGTTTGGGAGGCGAGGTGATGTAAAAAAAAAAAAAAAAGAGTTATTATTTAAATAATAAATGTCTCTCAAAGGAGCCTGCTGAATCATGCGTGGGTTTGTGCTTGTGATGCTCCTCAGGGTAGATCTGGCTCCTGGAGGAAATGTGTTGGATGTGGGATGAAACCACGGGAATGGGGGGAGAAGGCAGCAGGAGAGGCTGGCAGGGGGAAGTGGGTGCCTCCAATTTCCCAAAAAGTGGCAATAAACTGTGTTTTACAGAGGTAGAATGACATTTTTTACCAGAGCTACAGAAATCCTCCTCCATCTCTGAGCTCTTCCCTAAAACCTGCCTATCCCCCAGGCAGGGAGAGGCAGGCAAAGCTCCCACCTGTTATCAAAACACCACCCCCAAAAATACCCACCCTAAAAAAAGGCAGAATTGAGGTCACTTCTGTCAGGCAGCCAATGTCCACAGGAAGTTTCCTGGCCTCCCAAATGCGTGTGGGCAGATATCAGGCAGGGGCTGCTCTGGCTCAAATGAGTTTTTGGCAGCACCTTGTAGCTGGGGGGCTGTGGAATTTTAGGGGTAGGGTTTCCAGATGTGCCTGCCCATGGGGGTGAAGCTGGGGTGCTCCCCACACCTGTGGAATGTCATTAAACCCATATTTAGCACCATCCCACCCAGCACTTGCAGGGCACAGTTGTCCCTTCCCAAATTATTCCCTCATCTGTGCACACAGCAGGAGGAAAAGCACATTCTGGGCTCAGTTTTGGGGCTCCCATCGTGTCTCAGGGTGTGCTCAGCTGGAAAAGGAGCCAAAAACTTTAGGGAGAGCCTTGGGTCCTTGAGCTTTATTTATCTGGATGGTCATGACCTGGTTGCTCACGCTGGAATTTCAGGAGCAGTTGCCTCATTCTCCTCTGAGCCAGAGGGAATGGCTGCCTGGCGTGCAAAAGATAGAAAGAAAATTTAAAAAAAAATGGGGAAAATGTTGGAAATGGCAAGGAGGTCTCATCCTGCAGGGACCAGCGTGCCAAGGAATGTGACAGGGTGGGAGGAGAAGCCAGCAGGACCCGTGGCACAGCCCAAAGGCAGGATTCTCCCAGAATCCAAGGATTCACTCCTGCCAGCCCCCAGCTCCTGTGCTGACCACTAACGAGCAGCTGCTTGTTTTTTTTGTTTTTTTGGGAGGTTTGTGGCTCCTCATCAGGAAATGCAGGGCTGGGAGAGAACCTCCCAGCATCCATCCCCTGGGACCTGCTTTGTGCTGCAGGAGAGGCACTCTCCTGGCCATCATGGCAGCAATCCTGGCAAGCAGGCTCAGGGAAATGATTTGGATCAAATTTAATGCCAAAATAAAAGGGAAATTGCAAGGAGAGGAACCCCTTAAATCTGAGTCCCTCTGCCAGGACACATCCTGAGCTGCTGGCCAGGGATTACGCCCAAGCTCTGGAATCAAAAAACTCCTCCTTTCCCTGCTTCCAGAGGAGAAAAGAGCCTTCACCAGAGCTCTGTGAGGACAGGGAGGACTGTGAATCTCTGCATCCTGAGCCATGAGCCTGCACAAAATGCTGCTTTTATTAACGTCACACAGGAGCCTTCGGAAAAAGCAAATTAATTTGCCTCTCGTCAGCTCCCTCAGCGTCTGCTCAGCTCAAATACAAGATGACAAAGTTTCATTTCATTGTCTGTGCTGGCCCTTAATGACTTTTTTATTCCCACACCGGAAACCTGCTGGTGCAGGGAAGCTCCAGGCAGATCTTTAATCCTGCATTTCCATCTGGGAATCTGCTGCTGGAGGGGAGGGAGGGAGAAGCCATTCCTTGGAGACAACAGAGGGCATCAGCTGCCCCTCAGACTTCCTAAAAATGGTGACACTTTCCACAGTGCCTGGGGGGATGCAGGGAGTGGGGATCTTGTCCAAAATCTGCCACAGAATCATGGAATGGTTTGGGTTGGAAGGGATCTTAAATCTCATCCTGTTCCCCCCCCTGCCATGGCAGGGACACCTTCCACTGTCCCAGGCTGCTCCAAGCCCTGTCCAGCCTGGCCTTGGACACTTCCAGGGATCCAGGGGCAGCCACAGCTGCTCTGGGCACCCTGTGCCAGGGCCTGCCCACCCTCACAGGGAAGAATTCCTTCCCAATATCCCATCTAACCTCTGTCAGTGGAAAGCCACTTTATTCTGGCACTTCAGCCCCTTGTAAATAATCCCTCTCCATTCCCAAAAGATGGTGATGCCAGGCAATGTTTTTGGGAAACAGGCATTTTGGGAGAATAAATAAAGGAAAAGCCCTTTTCCTTTGCTCTTCCTCTTGCTCCCTCCTTTCCTGGCTTGTTTGGAACATCTTCCCCACATTTCTGTGCTGTCAGCAGGGAGGAAACTCTCATTTTTGGGCTGTTTTGGCCATGGTTTTACTGGGGGGCACAAAAGCCCTTCAATCCCATTCAGAGGGATCAGGAAATGTGGGCAATATTTGGGAACACCCTGCAAAGGTGGGCTATGGATGGGATGGGATGGGATGGGGTGGGATGGGATGGGATGGGATGGGATGGCTGCAGTGGTGTGTCCTAGCCCAGCATTCCTGCAGAGCACTTCTGGAATTTCTGCTCCAGTCCTTTGGGATGCTGGAAGCAAAGCAGAGCTGCCTTTCCAGGCACAGGAACCCTCCCTGGGCTCCAGAGGGTGTGATCCATGTTAAATTGGATTAAATTAATTAGCCAAGGAAGTGACTTACGGGGACATGGCATGGCTGGGCTTCCCATCCAGCTCTGCAGTGCTTCCAGGGCTTCCCATGACACAGGAAAAAGTCACATTTAGCTTTACCACAGCTGCCTTCTGCTTTTGCAGCTGGTTTTGCACCTCTGCATCCCCACATATTAATGTGAAACCTTTCCTCTGAGTCCTTCAGGTCACCCCACATCAGAATGATCCTGTTCTGAAAGAGGGATTAGCCTTTTCCAGGGGATTCTTTGTGGAATCCCAAACTTCATAGGCTTAAAATCAGAGCCTGGTGCCCAACACTGAGACCCAAAATGAGTAATTTGTGTTCTGTCCCTGTCATTGTAGGGGGTTATGAGACCTTGGAGCAGCAGGGCTGGGCAGAATTACCTAAAGTGAAACCAAATACACCTGAGAGTTCCAGAACAAACTTTTGTGGGGTCATAAATTCCTTGTGCCACATCAGTTTTATTTGGGAATTCTGCAGTGGAATCCATGGGCTGGGATCCCTGCATCAGCCCCACCACCCTCACAGCCAGGAATTCCTTCCCAATCTCCCATCCATCCCTGCCCTCTGGCAGTGGGAGCCATTCCCTGTGTCCTGTCCCTCCATGCCTTGTCCCCAGTCCCTCTCCAGCTCTCCTGGAGCCCCTTCAGGCCCTGGGAGGGCTCTGAAGACTGCCTGGAATCTTCTCCATGTGAACACTCCCAGCTCTCCCAGCTTGAATTTTCAAGCTTTTTTACAACATATGAGTAATAATAACATTTTTTATTCTGGCTTTTGGGTTCAGCATTGCAGGGGGGTGAAGGTCTCATGTGGCTTTTCCCCAGATTACCATGAACTGTCCATTTCTCAAGCCCAAAAGATTTATTTTAGCTGTGGGTGCGACCTCCTCACTTAGAAGGGCACTGCCCAGACATTTTCTCATGTAACTCTGTTTTCCTCTTCCTCTGACACGAAAACAACACGAAACATCCTGTTTTAGTGCAAGGTGTCCCTGCCCATGGCAGGACTTGGAACAAGATGGGCTTTAAGGTCTCTTCCAACCTAAATATTCCATGGTTCCATGGAGCTGCAGCCCTCCTGCTGCTCATTTTTCCTTGCAGATGGAGCTGGGTGTGCAGGGAGGGTGAGCTGGAAGGCCAGGTTGTGGGGCTGGACCCTGTACCCCTGTATTCCTGAATCNTCTCTGAATCCCAGTATCCCTTTATCCCTGAATCCTTGCATCCCTGAATTCCTGAATTCCTAAATCCCTGTACCCCATAATCCCTGTACCCCTGAATTCATAAATCCATGTATCCCTATAACACCGTACCCCTGAATCCCTGTATCCCTGTATCCCTGAATCTCTNCTCTGAATCCCTGTACCCCTGAATCCCTGAATTCCTGTATCCCTGAAACACTGTATCCCTGAATCCCTGCATCCCTGTACCCCTGAATTCCTGAATTCCTGAATCCCTGTATCTGTGTATCCCTCAATCCCTGTATCCCTGAACCCCTGCACCCCTGAATCCCTGCATCCCTGCTATTCCCTGCTCCATCCTTTATCCAAAATACACGTACAGGCAAAGGGCTGGATGGAGCAGAGCCCCCCAGAGTCCCCCCCCTGCAGCTGGGGGACATCCAACCAGAAAACCAAACAGAAGGACTGGGAAAAATCCAGCCAGAGCTCCCAGATGATCCACAAACGACTGAAAACAGAAAGAAGGGAAAGTTTTACAAGCCTGACCGGGATGTGGAGCTAAAAATACAGCGGCTGTGACTCGGGGAGGGACCGGGTGGCCAAGGCCACCGCTTGTTTGTGCACTCGCCCCCGGGGAAAATCCTGTCCCTCAGGAGCATCCAGATGAGGTGTGAGGGAATTTATATCCTCGCTCCCTGCTCTCCACGTGGCTGATGCATCCGTCAGGCAGGGCGGGATCACTCTTCCCACATTTCCCCGGTGCCCACGGGCTTTTCCAGAGGTTTGGAAGGGGCACCTCGTGTCCCTGTGTGACAGCCTGAGGCGGGCAATGTGTTGGGGACACGCCAGGGTTTCCCATGCAGGACTGCTTTTTTTTGAACTGGCTTTCCCTGGAATGTGCAAACATCCACGTCCATCAAATCTGCAGGGAAATGCCGCCCATCTGCTGCTCCCAAAGTGACCTAAATCTTCCAAACCGAGAGACTAAACAGTGTCAAACTCACATGGAGCATCTGGATTTTATAGGGGCTGTAAAAGCTTCGAGGCATCGTGGAGCGGGGTGGATCTCTCACCATCCTGCCCCGTGTGATGAACCTGTGACCTCTCCCAAAAAATCCCACACTTATTAGGAAAAAGCAGGACCTCATCAGCAGCCTCGTGAGCTGAGCTCACGTGAGGAGGAGAGCAAAGGTCCTGGGGTTACCAAGCAAGCCAGGCCATAAATCTTGGCAGGGTTTTGTGCCAGTGCTGTGGCTGTGGTTTCATTGTGGCTCCCGCTGGGCTGTCCCAGAGGCAGAAGGTGCCTTTTTGTGGCTGAATTTAAAACTCTCAGAAAAACCACCTGGAAATCTTGTTTTTCTGAGCAGCTGGGTTGTGACTGAGCTCCTGCCATAGCCAAAATTCCAGCCCTCAGGTCTGGCACGTCCCATCCCTGGAAGTGTCCAAGGCCAGGTTGGACAGGGCTTGGAACAACCTGGGACAGTGGAAGGTGTCCCAGCCATGGCAGGGGGTGAAATGAGGTGAGCTTTAAGATTCCTTCCAACCCAAACCATTCTGGGATTCTATGGTTGCTCTGCCTCAGTTTCCCCTCCACAGTGCTGGAATTGGTGTTGGGAGAACTCCCTAGAGCCCCTTGAGCACATCACCCTCCCCAAACCCATTCCAGCACCACCCTCCTCCCTCTGCACCTGGAGGGTGCTGGATAAGCAGCACAGCGGTGGTTGGCAGAACTGGGATGGATAAATCCACTGTGGATGATGTTTATTGGGACCCCAGTATCCCAAACACCACAGCAGGGACAGGGTTTTATTAATCTGCTCTTGTGGGGGCAGGAGGAAATGGTGAGGGCCAGCCCAGATGTGAAACATCAAAGCAGACAGAGTTTTGAACAGAGTTAAAAAGCAAAGTCTCTGTTTACAAGAAGCCGTTCCAGGGCGGTTTGGAGCCTGTTTATCCCTGGACATTCGTGCTACCAGAACTTTGGCCCTGCAGAGCAATGGGCTTTGTCATGGAGAGGGGATGTGTACATGAGACAACATTTATTTGTCATGAGCAGCTGCTGTTTCCTCTGCTCCAGACCTTTGCCATGCAACTGGGGCTGGGAACTGAGCTGTGAGGTCTCTCCGAGGGCCCTGCAGAGGCTGGACTGAGCTGCAGATCCATCAGGATGAGTGCTCCCAGCAAATCAGCGCCTGGGGAAGGCAGCAGCAGCCCGTGCCCTGCTGAGGGGCTCTGCCAAGAGCTCCCTGGGGCTGCTGGAGGAAGCTGCTCATCATCTTGGAATTATAAATGATCACATCAGGCATCAGTTTTGGAAAGCTGTGGAGTGCTCCTGCTTCCTCCAGGGTCACCCCCATCCCCATCCCGGGCATCCGGGGTCCCCTGGGGCTGTTCTGGAATCCCTCCTGTCTGCTGTGGGACAATGGCCCTGATGGGGACAAGGAGGAGCACGGAGCCTCTGCTAATCTCCCTGTTTGCAGCTCTTCAGATAGGGATAGGGACACGGGAAAGGGGGCAGGAGAAGAGGGAAGGGGGATAAGGGATGGGGAATAAGGGAAAGGGGAAGGGGATGGGGGAAAGGGAAGAGAAAAGGGAAAGGAAAAGGGGACAGGGACACGGGAAAGATGAAGAGAAATGGGGAAGGAAAAGGGGACAGGGACAAGGGAAAGGGGAAGAGAAATGGGGAAGGGGAAATGGGGCAAGAGAAGGTGGAAAGGAGACAAGGGACAGGAAACAAAGAAAAGGGGAAGGAGGTCGGGAATGAAAGAGAAAAGGGAAAGGGGGCAAGAGAAAAGAGGAAGAGGGGACAGAGCACAGGGGACAGGGGACAAGGAAAAGGGGAAGAGAATGGGAGAGGGAAAGACAAAAGAGGAAAGGGCAAAGGGAAAAGGGGAATGAGGACAAGGGAAAAGCTTCCAGGCTCTGTCCTGGTGTGTGTGACCACCGGAATTGCTGTGCTCGGCTGGTTTCTCAGTGTGTGGCATTTTGCCATCATCCCTCCATTCATCACCTTTTGCATTCCCCAGTTTAGCAGCCGATCAGCCCCAGAAACCTCAGCATTCCCTGCAAGGTGCTCGGGGAACTGGAGGCTTGGTGCTGCTGAGGGGCTTGGGACCATCCCAGGACAGCAAAACGCAGAACCCTGACGCGCCTGAGAGGGTACAGGGATCAAAACCAAACACCAGGACATGAGGGCAGGACAGCTGCTGCTTCAAGCAGCTCTTTCCCCCTCAGAGAGGTCCTTCCCCAAGTGGTTTGCTCAGCACTTTCCTCCTCGTTGGAGTTTCTGCTCATACCAGGCCAGCTCTGCCTCCCTGGGCACGGCATTTTCCTGCCACGGTGCCAGTTCCAACTGCAGCACAGAGAAACTGGGCTCAGCTTCAGGCAGCCAGTGCTCCCACGGTGCCAAACACTTCTCAGAGCTTCACAAGAGCTATTCCCTCAATTATTCATGACTGGGATGAGTGTTGTTGGAATAAATCAGGATTTACGAGGTTTATAATCAATAATCTCCCTTTGAGAGGGGGCTGGAGGGCCCAGGGGTGGCTCATCCCTTCTGTGAGGGAGCATTGGAGCAAATATTGAGCACCTGACAGCTTTTTGAGGGGGATCAGCTCTGCCTGGGCATTGCAGAGATGCTCTCAGGGATATCTGCTGCCAATGCCCCCACACCTCCAGCCTGCCCACCCAAAGCCCCTGGAGCACATTCCCCATCCCTTGCCAGGACAAGGATTGAGGTCCAGTCACCAAACACCACCACTTTGCTGCTTTTCTCTATTTTTTTCTCTCTCCCTCTGGGGAGAGAAATGTGTTTTCTCACATTTTTCTGAAGTCATTGTGTGTTTTTAGAAGGAAGTGCTAAGCCAGGGAGGATTTATTCCTCAAGGCATGTTTTCTCTCAGACTTTCCTTCACACAGCAGTGCCCAGAGCATTTTTAAAATCCTATTTAATTGCCCTTTCACCTCTGCTTGGATTTGCTGGTTCCTTCCTGAGAGTGAAGGCTGCTGGCAGTCCACAGGGCCATAACTAACAGGGGACACTTTTGGGGTCCCCATCCTTGCAGGGAAGACCCTGTCTTAGGGAGTCCCTGTGAGATCCTTGTCCTGGACTCTAAACCCTAACAGGAGGGTCCCTGTTCTCCTGTGGCTGATCCCTGTCCTTGTTGTGGGATTCTCATCCTCACAGAGGATCTAAACCCCACTGGGAGTGTCCTTGTCCTGCTATGAGGTCGCTGTCCCTCTTTGGGGATCTGTAGGGGGTGGCAGCAGCCGAGGGGAGCTGGGTGTCTCCCACAGGGAGCCACATTCCAGGGACGACAGCCAGCATGGAAGGGGACAAGGAGCTGGCTGAAAATCCAGTTTGTGGGACATTCCAAACACAGACCAACAGCTGCTGTGGTCTGGAAAATCCCACAGAGCCTCATGTTGGGGGTATTAGAGCAGGGCAGGGCAGGCAGAGGTCACTGTGAGAGGGCAATGGCCAGGAGAGCAAGGAGGGACGAGCAAGAGCTGAGCTCTGCAGAGAATAAAGTGACCAATGTCAGCACTGCCACCTGGGAATGAGGGCTGGGGGGGACAAAAAGTCACCTTTGTCCATCTGGGCAAGAAAATGGACCTGGCTGTAAATCCAAGAAGAATTATCTCCTGTCACAGAATCATGGGATGG
>VXBC01011828.1:21000-46472 GCA_013399945.1 Ploceus nigricollis
TCTCCCAGCCTGGCTCCATCCAAGCAGCAGGATGTTCCCAGCACCACTCGATTTTCCTGCACAGGAGGGTGGGAGCACAGAGGAGTTTGGACTGTGGTGGATCAGGGAAGATCCACAGAGTGGGAGAGAGCAGAGCAGAGTTACACAGTCCTTGCATCTGATGACTCAATTCCCAACCATCCCCGAGATCTCAGAGGGATGTTGCTCAAGACAAAAAATCATGGAAAGCTGAGGACGTCCAAAGGAAATGGACAACAGGAGGCCTGTGATTAAATGGCTTTAACTCACATCCTAAAGACATAGATCTGCTTGGGGAGCTGTTTGGGACAGGAATGTGTAGGGCTGGCCCTGCTGGCTCACGGTGAAAGTCTCTTTGTAGCTTGTCTCCACCAGCAGACATGAGCTGGGATTTAGGGAACAGGTCCAAGGATGAGGGAAGCCGGAACAACCTCAGCTGGTGAAGGACAGTGGCTCCCAAAAGCCAACCCAGCCCCTTTCTGAAGGGACCCCCACCCCCAAGGCACTTGGGGGGCTCTCCAGGGATTTATCCCTGGGTGGGGAACACACCTTGTGGGGCCAAGGGATCTAGAGGATGTCCTCTCAGAGGGAAAAGCTGGGAATTGCAGCCAGCTGGCCCCTGTGACATGGCAGGAATAGTTGAAGCTCTGCCATCAGGAGCCAGGGCTGGCTGGGCTGTGTTGGGAAGCCTTTCCCATTCCCTGGGAATCAGACTGCAGACTAAAGTCAAGTCAGATAAAGTAAAATATGTGAGACCTGTCCCAGCTGGAGCAGACTCCTTAAACCGTGCTGCTGGCTGCAAGAAAGGAAAAGAGAAATCCCTGCTGGGGAGAAATTCCAGCTTTCTCTCTTAGTCAGCCCAGCCCAGGCAGCATTTGGCAACCTGTGTGTCATCCCTGGAATCTCACTGCCCTCCTGCATCCTCCCTGGCCGGGCTGCCTGAGAGGGGAGCAATGCTGGCACCTGGCAGTGCCCTGTCACCCAGAGCCCTCTCTGCTGTGGGGTGGCATTGCTGGGTCACTGAGGTCACAAAAAGCCACAGGACTTCCCAGGCCGTGAATCAGGAGGGATTTCCTCTGGCCAGGGCAGCGCTGCCCGGGGTTGACACAGCCTGAATCACATTCCCACCCTCCCATTTCACTCTCCATGGCTTTCTCCTGAGCTGCTTCACTCCCAGGGAGAGAGATCCCTGACTGCCCACGCCCAGCAGTGGGGACAGTCCCTGCTGGGCATCCCAGTCCTGGTGGAGTGAGGGACCCATCTGCCCCAGTGCAGAAAGCTGCACACACCAATCCCAAACTGGGAGAAAGGACTGGGTGTCCCTCTGGATGGACAGGGACAGGGAAGGGTGGATGCCACCCTCACCCTGGGGGTCTCTGCTGCAAACACCCAGGATGGCCACCCTGGTGTCCTTGGGGATGGTGATGGTGCCACACAGGAGGTGACCCATTCCCAGCATTGGTGCTGGGACCTCCAAATCTTTTGGGACCAATCTCCCACCCTGCTCCAACATCCAACAACCCAAGGCTACAGCATCATGTCCAAGCTGGAAGCCACAGACATTCCCAGCTCCTGTCTCCAACACCATGGAAATCATGGAGTGACTCTGGTGAGGAAGGTTGGGTTTTGGTGGCTTTTTTATTTGTGGATTTTGGGTTTTGCTGATGCTCCAGGGATGGGGATGAGTGGGAACATGGAGCACTGCCAGGTGGGATGCAGGGACACAGGAATGTCACAGCCAGCCCTATAATTAAGCCAGCACTTAATTAAGCTCCTAAAGCACTTGGAGTGCATCCCTGGTAGGGAAGACTCTGGTGAGGAGCTCAGTCTGGCCTCAGAGCAGGAGAAGGAATGAAACAGGATCCTGCTGCACCTGGAGCCTGTGGAGCCTCACTGGGAAAGCCTCCCCAGCCCGAGGGGAAGAGCAAGGGGCTGCAGGAGAGGCAAGAGACCTGGAGCTTTTGGGATTTGTCCCTCTGGGGTCCTCAGCTGTCACTCAGGAGCCAGAGTCCCTGGATGGTGTGGCAGAGTTGCCAGCTCATCTTTTTCATGCTCCTCTTGAAAGGAGGAGGAAGGAGAGTGTCACCAGGGTGGGGACCCAGGAGGGGACAGTGGCCAAGTGACTCAAACTGGTCATTCCCACCCTGGTTGTCCTCTTAGCTCATTGCCAACACCTGGAGATGGGTGTTGTCACCACCCTGTGTCCTTTTGGGGGCTGTGTCCTTCTTGGGGAGTGTGCAGGGATTCGGGGAGAGACAGTGGGATTCAGCAGGAGGGAAATGCAGGACCCCAGGGACAGTTCAGGATTTGACTCTGGACACATTCACCTGGCAAGGAATCCCACCCAGATGTTCCTGGTGCCTGTCCCTGCTGCCTGCTTGGATTTACACCCAGCTGTGGCTCAGTGGGAGCAGGCTGAGGTTTCTGAGCTCCAAGTTGGGTGTTTGGAGTGGGGAATCTGCTCCATCCCTCTGTCAGCTTGTGCCCTCCAAAAGCACACAGCCCCTTTGAATCCAAAGGTGCTGATTCCTGGGAGCAAATGAGATTATCTAGCTGCTGGTACCCACATTTCAGCATCCCTGTATTGACAAGGAGGATGATGCTACTTTTCCCCCATTCAGCTTCCAGGTCCATGGGATGGGATGTCTCTAAAAGAAGCCCCACAGATCTCCCCCACTGCCATAGAAAGGGTAATTCATGGACAGATGTTGGTCATTCCCCTTTCCCACCTCTGTCCCTTGTGTCTGGGAGCTGCCCTGGGCTGGGGGATTCTGGCTGCTGCCCACAGACACTGTTCCAACTTTGCTCCTGAAAGCTTTTCCAGCTGTTTTTGGGCAGCAAATGCCTTTCCAAATATTTGCCTCGGTGTTGGTGCCTGGCCCTGCTCACAGCTGGGGCTCCCTGCCTGCTCCCTGGTGTGCTAAGCTGAACTCTCCCAGCTGCAGCATCCCTTGTACTTCCATATCCAGGCTCCCACCTCTCCCCACGGGTCACTTCTCCCACCCATGTCCCCACAGCAGGTCCAGGATCCACAGGGAGTCACCTCAGCCCTGCAAAGCTCCCACTCCCCAACCTGAGTCACTCACAAGCCCAACTTAAGGAGACTCCAAGACTTCAAACTCAGCAGGAGCCTGAGGAGATGCTCTCCGCTCTCCTCCAGGCAGGACTGCTCATGGAGCAAGGCTGGGATAGAGGCACCATGGATTTCAACCCCAAGAGCCCTGGGAACAAGGAAAAACAGCCTCAGGTTGCTCCAGAAGATGTTTAGATTTGATATCAGGGAAAAATTCTTCATGGAAAGGGTTGCCAAGTACTGGCAGAGCTGCCCATGGCAGTGGTGGAGACACCATCCCTGGAGGGATTCAAAAGCTGTGTGGATGCACTTGTGAACATGACTTGGTGGGACTCAATGATCTTAGAGGTCTTTTCCAACTTAAATGGCTCCAGGATTCCATGATTCCCATGGCTTTGCCCTCTCTGAGGCTCCTGGATTTTACTCTTTGTGGATCCCTGTGCAGAGCGAGCTCGGGCAGCGGCCAATGCAGAGAACACCACCAAGTTTAGCAATAGGACCATCTGTGCTGCCAGCAAGCCAAGAAATCCCAGCTGATGGGCTGTTCCCCATCTCCCCTCCCCACTGGAGAGCCCAGCTTGCCCTGCAGGGCTGGAGCAGAGCTGGGAGCTTTCCCACCACAGCCACGCTGAGGAACCGTCCCGTGCGTTACCACGGAGCTGAATCATGGGCTTGCAGCCACTCTTTCAACACACAGGAGGGATTTGGCAATTCCAGGGGCTATTAATAGAGCCAGGCTGCTCTCCTGGGCCCCACACCGTGCTGGAGGGGTGAAGGAGAGCAAAGCAAACTCTGGGGGAGGTGAAGGGCTGAGTTTACCTAAGGAGAGGTCGGGAAATAACCTGTCGGGGAGCAGGAACCGAGCGCTGCCCTCTCCCCACTTATCGCTCCCCGTCGGCTCCGCCGAGCCAAGAGGGAACAATGGACAAAGAACAACAATGTCCCAAAGGGGACGTGCCACTCCTGCTCCCTCCACGGCCCCTGGGGGCTCCTGCTTTTTGAGAACAGCAGGAAAGGCACTGGGAAGGGATTACCGTGGGATGGTCCATGGTGGTTGCTGCTCTTCCAGCCTGCGAGTCACGAGAAGTGAGATCCCTGCATGGACCTGGTTTGGGAATGGAGCAGGAGAGCAGAGCTGTGGGTGCAGTGCCCAGACGGGCTGGAGGTGGAGCACGTCTGTGGGAAGGGAAAATACAGACAGAAGGTGTTCTGTGAGGAGCTGGTTTGGATTGATCTTCCCAGCTCCATCCCAGTCCCCATCCAGGAGGATGGAGCCAGTGGTGTCCTTGAGACCCAACTGCTGCCCATGTTGGGCATGGGGCAGAAGGGATGGACACCCCATCCTGGCCACCCTGCAAGCAACAGGTTGGGGGCTGGGGGTACTTTCCTGGGCCATTTGTATTTTTAGCAATGGAAGTGCCAGGTGGAAGAGCCACCCTATGTTGTGAGGAACCCCACCCTGCTCAGCCACCATCCCTTATCCCACATCCCAGCTCCATCCTGCACCTGCACCCTCCCTTCCCCAGCTCAGCTCCTCAGCCACCTCCAACCCTGCTATTACGGCATCAATTGCTTCCCATCCCACCCCTGGACCAACATCTGTCTGTCTGTCTGTCCCCAGATTGTCCCTGCTTGGTCCCCACCACCTGCCCCACACTGACAGGCAGCAGGGGCATGGTGCGGGCTCGGGGAGCTGGTTTGGGAGGTGACACATTGGGGTGGGGACACACTGCCAGTGATGGACACACCAGGCAGCTGCGGGATCCTTCTCCATCCCCGAGGGCACAGGGAGCACATCCAGGGCACCGGGATGGATTGCATTACCCTGGATGTCCCCAGGGGTGGGCTGAGCTCTGGAGGAGACTGTTCCAGACACCCTCGGCAGCAGCCCAGCCTCACCCGGCAGCTGCGGACAAACATTCCCGGCCCCAGGGCCCTGCGGCAGGGGCGGGGGCTCCAGGGCAGTGCTGGAGAGGAACCTGCCCCGCAGGGAGAGCATCTCTGCCAGGCTGAGCCACCAGATGGGCTGGAGGGACTGGTTCTCACTGTCCCCACCCAGCCCCAGGCACCGATGAGCCCAGGGGACATGAGCCAGCTCACCAGGTCTTGTCCTGCTCCACATCCTGCTGGAATCTGTCCAGGCAGATCTGTCCTTCCCGTGGCCCTGCTCCTGCCTGGCAGCATCTGCCTCCTGGGGATCACATCCTGTCCTGCCTCCTCCCTGCTGCAGCCACCTGTTCTGCCATCCTGCAGCTGTGTCCCAGACCAGAGCCTGGCCATGGAATGAGGCTCCCCAGGAGGGGCTGTGGCTCCCCATCAGTGGTCCAGGATGGGCTGGGAATTTGGAAATTCTCAGCCAATTTGGAAAATCTACATTCCAAGCTGAGGGCTTGTCTCTCACCACCCTGGTTCTGCTCAAAGGGTGGAAAACCTGGAAGGAATGCTGTGACTGCTTCCAATGTCCCACGGTTTCGAGACCACTCCCTCTTAAAGCTTTTAAACACAGAAAACACAACAGACACTTTAAATATTCCCTCTGCCCTGTAGTGAGCACTGCTGCCAGCCTGCCTTTGTGGGATTCCTTAAGGATGGGGACAGATCAGAGAATCACAGAATATCCTGAGCTGGAAGGGGCCAACAAGGAGTGCATGGAGAACTTCCTGTTGTTTTGGACAATAAATTGTTTTGCTTTCAGGACAAGCACATAATCCTTTTTTGTGTGTGTGTGTGTATCTTTATCTTCTGATAATTGAAGATAATTGAGCCCCTTGAAAGGCTCCTGAAGCACATCCAAATATCTGCTGAAATGAAGTCCCACCAGAAGAGTTTGGTCTGAAGCTGCACTTGATCCATATCAGCCAGGAAATCTTAGCTGAGCCTGCACCCCCGAGCAAGGCAGAGCTGTGGTTTATCCAAACATGACTTTTATTGTTAAATGGTTGAAGAGGGAGCTGATAACATCAGTGTCCTTGGTGATCTCACCTCACTTGAGCAGCAGCATTGACACAGGGAGGCTGATGAGCATGCAAACCCTGCTGGCTTCTGTGTGGAGGACAAATCCTGCTCCTCCAGCCTCCTGGGAATCACTGTCCCTCAGAGCTGCCCCCCAGAACAGCTCTGCCTCCTCTGCCTCACTTCTCACCCAAGGCTGTAATTCCAGGCCATGCTGGATGGGAATCAGAGCAGCCTTGTCCAGTGGAAGGTGTCCCTGCCCCTGGCAGGCTTGGACTGGATGCCCTTTAAAGGTCCCTTTCAGCCCAAACCACTCTGTGGCTCTGATTCCATAAAAACCCTGAGAGTGTTTCTTTCCACCCCACTTTGCCCCCAGAGCTGGAGTTGTTGGAAACAGCCAAGTGCTGGAGCACTTCCTCTGGTGGATGAGGAAATTTTGGGATGCAGACCTCCATCAAACTGCCCGCAGTATCTCTAACATTTCCCCCCTGTCCATACATAACCTGGCACATTTCTGCCTCTGTGGATTTCCCTGAGTGCCTGTTTGGGCTACACAATGGAAAACACATTTTGTATTGAGAAATAAAACCCCAATAAACTCCAGCCTGATGTAGTCCAGGACCATGACCTGGCAAAACCAGAACTGGGAGTCCAGCTGGATTCTGGCAGTGATGGGACATGGATAAGCACATCCCTTCCCAAGTCTCTGCGCTGGCACCTGCAAGGTGGACTCGGCTCAGGGCTCTGGGCATCCCAGCCCAGCCTGGGAGGCTGGAGCTGATGGATCCCACTGGTGATGTTGGGGATGGAGCCAGCAGGGCTGGGACTATCCAGGCTGGGCCCCTCTTGCAGCAGCATCCCCACAGGATCCCACTGGGAGCTGCTCCTGACCTCCAGCACTCCAGTGGTGACGCTCCAGCCTCAGTCCAGCAGCACTGGGAGAGGCAGGATTTGCAAAGCCACAACGGAGATGTGGCACTGACCCCTGCTGACAAACTCCTGCCCCAGCCCTGCACCGGAGGAGGGCTGTGCCTGCAAAAGGACACGTGGATAAGAGGGGGGACGTGGGGAATGCTCCTCGTCTTCCACAAACCCTGGGGAAGGAAAGGATCCTGCTGAGGAGGGGCACCTGCCCCAGGCCCCCTGCTCCCACCACCCAAAACAGATGCAGAGGAGCCTACTGGAGATGGAGTTTATTTAAGATGCAATGAAAAACCCAATTATTGCACTTCAAACTGCCAGTGGGCAGGGATAGATGGGACAATTGGAAGGAATTCCTGGCTGGAAGGGTGGGCAGGCCCTGGCACAGGGTGCCCAGAGAAGCTGTGGCTGCCCCTGGATCCCTGGAAGTGTTCCAGGCCAGGCTGGATGGCGTTTGGAGCAGCCTGGGACAGTGGAAGGAGTCCCTGCCCATGGCAGGGGTGGGATGAGATGGGATTTAAGGTCCCTTCCAAGCCAGCCCATTCTGGGATTTGATGCTGATGATCAGGGACAGCATGGGAAATGAGCAATGCTCATTTATGGAATCCAGCAGCATAAGGACCTTATGGAGCAGAGGAATGACGAAGGAACACACGAAGGATCTGTTCACACCCTTCCCTTGGGAATAATGCCTTTGATCAGCAGGCTCAGTTCATTCCTTTAAATACATACATTTTGGCTCAAAGCCTGTCACTTAGTCCAAAAATGGTCTCTCTCAATTAAGGGCTTCCAGAACAGCCCAGGACTAATAATCTATTTCTGGGTATTTCAAAAGACTCACAGCCACGTGTGCTGCTTGCAGGATGTGAAACACTGAGTTTGCAATGCTCTCAGCAGTCCTTTACCAGGGTTTTTTCCTCTTCCCAGGAATTTCAGAGCCCTAAGGAGTAGGAAGAGGATCTGAGTTTCCCAGCACATCTCAGCAGTGCTGTGGAAGGGAGATGTTCATTGAAGGGATGGTCATGGAATCCTAGAATGGTTTGGGTTGGAAGGGACCTTAAAGACCATCTGCTTTCTACCCCCTGCCACTTCTTGTCCCCAGGAGATGTGCAGAGCTGGGAATCCACTTCCCCAGGTTTTGCATCTCCCCACTTAAGTTTTGGATGTGAAGCAGCTCCATCCCACCTTGGAATGGTCCAGCCTTGCCCTTCATCACCCTCCCCTCTTCCACAGCACTCAGCTTTCCACAGACTTTGCTCCCTGCACCATTCCCAGCTCAGGAGGCACCAACCTCGCTGCTGTCACTGAGAGCAAAGACAAATTGAGGCTGCAAATAGCCCCCTGGGCTTGTGACCAAGAAAATGCCAGCAGTGAGCAAAGCCATCTCCCAACCTGCCCACCCTTGGGATTTGCTGGCAGAGTTTTGTCCCAGCTATTCAGGACTGTTGTGTGACCTGAGCTCCGGCCTCTGGAATAAATCTGCTTTGACCAGATCCTCCTCTTCTCCCCCTGTGAGGATGAACACACTCAGGAATTCAGGTCACAAGTCAGGTGTGAACACAACTGGGGACTGGTTGGAGCAGCCCTGGAGTGGTGGAATGCTGGCTCCACACGGTTCCAACGCAGATGGAATTGCAGGATTTTCTGTCACACATCAGTAGAGCTTCTCCTGCAACCAGGGAGGAGAGAAATGGGCTTTTTATCTTGGAATCACTCACCCCTTCCTGCTCAGGGGCAACTGAAGTGACTCTGAGACTTGGGGAATCTACAGAGCAGGGCTGAATTGTCTTTTCCAGTGTAACTTGTTGCTTGATGAGCTCCCAAAAGCAGCCAGGCAGCAACAAGTGGGATGTACAGACACGTCCCTGCCATCAGAAGCCCCCAGCACTCAGCAGCAGGGAGTGGCCTTTCCTTTCACCATTCCTTGACAGCTGAAACCTCTTCTCTCCTTGGAGAAAAGGCTGGGAAAGTGCCAGGCTTTCCAGGGCAGTGCCACACCTTTCCCCACCGCAGCTCTCAGAGCTCGCTGTGCCTCCTGCCCTGCTTGTCTCTCGCTGCCAGCCTCGGGGCTGTCCCCCGCAGGCCCCTCCCAGGGGAGCCAACTTCCTCTGCTGTGCTCTCCTGGGATGGCTCCTCCCGGGTGGCAGTGTCCCCTCCTGCAGTGTCCCCTCCGGGGCCTTTGGGCTGGTGCTGTGCTGGGGTGTCCCCGGGGTGGGGGGACAGCTCAGGCACGGATGGCTCCATCATCTGGAGGAAGTCATAAGCAGGGAGTGGTGGCTTCCAGTCCTCCTCAGACAAGGTACCTGAGCAGCAAATACAGTCCCAGTTAGTAGGTGAAGAGTTATGCCCCACCTCCATGGATATTTCCCCTTCTGAGGAATTATGGCTTCCCCCCCCTTCTAATGAACACAAAATTAAACATCTTTTCTGAAAGATCACAGAACCACAGAACAATCTGGGTGGGAAGGGACCTTAAAGATCATGTCATTCTAACTCCTGCCATGGGCAGGGACACCTTCCACCATCCCAGGCTGCTCCAAGCCCTGTCCAACCTGGCCTTGGACACTTCCAGGGATCCAGGGGCAGCCACAGCTTCTCTGGGCACCCTGTGCCAGGGCCTCCCCACCCTCACAGCCAGGAATTCCCTCCCAATATCCCATCTACCCCTGCCTTCTGGAAGCCATTCCCTGTGTCTTGTCCCTCCATCCCTTGTCCTCAGTCCCTCTCCAGTTCTCTTGAGGAAGGCAGATCCACGCTGGCTTCCTCCAAAGCCTCATCAGGCTGATCAAGAGAGGAGGGATGCAGTGAAAAGCTTCACAGCACAGTCAACCCTTTATGTCCTAAAGACCCCAGTTAAACACCAGCTTCCTCATCCTTTCCCATCCAGAAAGAAATGCAGGAAGGTGCCTGAAGAGCAGCTGCTTCTTACACTGTCATCTGGAAGCTGGGAGTTTTTTTATTAGCAAGCTGTGGTTGGGAATGGGAAAACACAGCCAGATTTGGGGATTATCACAGGGAAAAGATGTTGGTTCCAAACTATCCACGTTTGGCTCTGAGCATTAAACAGTCCCAAAGCAAACTTGTGAGTGTGGGCATTCTCTCTTGGCTGGACTATTTGTACTTCTGCAGCTCTAACAAGCAGAGCTGGTTTTTCCATCGTTAAATTCCAGGGCAGACAATTTATTGCACGTAGCATCTTCTCATAAACAGACTGGAGCTCACAGTGTGTGCTTGGGAATGTTATAAACCTGTGTCCACTTACTGCTGGGAATCTCCAGTCCTGCTTGGAGCTTCTCCAGCCACGACAAGATGTTCATCTCAGTGATGGACTGCTCTGAGGGGAACTTGAACACCTGACCCCCGGCATGGAGGTTCACCCAGAGGAGAACGGGCAAGGGAGGAGTGGTGGAGAAGTACGTCCTCAGGATCCCATATCCCACTGGAGTCTTCTTCCTGTTGGGAAGATGAGATTCAGGTTTGGCAGCACAACAGGACTGAGAGCCAAAAAACCACCAAAGCCCTTGGGTCACATCCAGCAAAGCACAGCTTGGTGGGACTGCAGAAGCATCATCCCTAGAAGTGTTCAAAGCCAGGCTGGACAGGGCTTGGAGCAACCTGGGACTGTGGAAGGTGTCCCTGCCCAAGGATGGGCTTTCAGGACCCTTCCAACCCAAACCATTCCAGGATTCTGTGATTCTAAGCACTGTAAATAAGCCTGGTGCTTAAGGAACCTGTCAGGATCCAATGGAGAGAGAGCAGACAACAGCCTGGATGTGTGAAGAAATCCTTGAGCAGGACAAACTCTGTAAGAAGGTGGGAGATGTTTTCCACTTTAAGACTCTAAGAACAGGTGGGACAAGAGTGGGACAGGTCTTGCAGCCCCCCAGGGTCAGACCCTGTCTGCAGGGACAGCTGCCAGCTCCTTCCAGCCCAGCTGCTGCCACTGCAGTTCCACAGGGATGGAAAGGCAAATTCCTCAGGTGACACAGAGAGAGTGAAAACAGGACATTGAGACAGAGGGACAGCAAGCCCACAGAGGTGCTGAGACATTCCAGCACTATTTTAGGGCTTCAGGTCTAAGCTGGCTCTTGCCCTGGGAATGAGGGCTCCTTTCTAGGATGAGGGACTTTTGACAAGGACATGAAGTGAAGGGACACAGGGAGTGCCTTCCCACTGCCAGACGGCAGGGATGGATGGGATACTGGGAAGGAATTCTTGGCTGTGAGGGTGGAAAGGCCCTGAGAAGTTGTGGCTGCCCCTGGATCCCTGGAAGTGTCCAAGGCCAGGTTGGATGGGATATCTTGGATAGTGGAAAGTGTCCCTGCCCATGTCAGGGGTTGGAATGAGATGACCTTCAAGGTCCCTTCTACCCCAAACCCTTCTGGGGTTCTGCCCTGTTTTGTGGCAATGCCATTCTGCTCTGGCACAGGAAGGCTTTTTGTGTCTCAGGAAGGCAGAGCAAAGGCAGATGTGTAGGTGGGGAAGTTCCAGGGCTCTTGTTTCTGCTGCATTACTGGCAGCCCAATCCCCTTCTCTCTGAGCACATGTGCATTTTCCCCCTCAGCTAAACTCCAGCCCACGCTGGACGACGCTTCCCAGACTTCAAAGCAAGTTATGATTAAGCCACTGAAGTTTCTCTGGGCTTGGGCAAAACAAACAGAGGCCAAAAATTCAGAATGCAACTAAGAAGAGGAGGATGAAAAAAAAAGAAAAAAATCCCCTTTCCTACAATCTTCTATTTCTTAGGTCTTAAATTAATTTTGTTGCTTGAATATTTTTTAAGTTTAATTTATGGGGCTTCTGGTTGAACCTTCTTGTGAAAACTTTCTTTCTCCAGTCAATGACCAGTCATTCCCTCTAATTGCTGGTGGAAAATCACCATAAGACAGTCCAGGAGGGCAAATTTCCATTTTTTTTTCTCCCCATATGCACTTCATTCCATCCCAACAAAAATGCAAATAACACCAGACCCAGGGTCAAGCTACAACAAGCACTGGAGAGCATTTTCCTCTATTGAAAACGATTTCTGCAATCAATTAAATATTTACTAATTTTACTTTGTCAGGCAATTTTTGCAGTTGCCCAGAACACTGAGTGAACCATTGCTCAATGGTTTGACCTCCCAGCTCCTGATGATTTCAGACCCAATATTCACATTACCAGCTCGTGTTCTCAGGAATTGCAACCTTAGGGGTTTTTTTTCTGCAAGGCTCAGAATGAGCTAATGGAAAGAAGAGATTTTCAAACACTCACAGGTTCAACCAGCAAGCCACAAACGCCTGCTGGGGTCTTCCTTTTGCCAGCTTCAGCATTTCCCTGCTTTCCACCTGACTGATGTCACCAGCACTGAACAGGATGAGGAAGGGCTTTCCAAGCTGCAGGTACTGGGGCAGATTTGGCACGGTGATTTCTGGCTGCAGGACGTCACAAACAAGAAATTGGGGGTTATGGGGAGGAGAAAACAGGAGAAAATTCCAATTTCTGCTCTTATATGAGGGTGTAGGGGCTAAGCAAGGCTGCAGTGGAATGTGGGAAGCAGGAAGAGGGCTGGGATTTTGATGCACTTGGAGATGTCTTTGCCCAACCCAAGTGCACCAAGTCCGTGGGAGCAGCTGTGAGCTTGGAGATGGGGATGTGGGCAGAGCAGGCAGAGGCTCCAAAAGGCACATGGAAAAAGCCCTGGGAATAGGGAATAGACCAAATAGTAACTATGATAACTAGCAGGTGAGTGACTCTGAGGCCAGTCCCTCAACTCCAGGGTCTTCTGCTCCAAGACCACACAGCAAAGAGTAGATTTTTGTCCAGACTCCCTGCTCCAAGTCATAAAATTTAAAAACAAACCCGGCACGATAAAAATAACAAGCGGCCGCGGCCGTTCCGCAGAACTCCACGCTATAATCAGGGCTCTGCAAATGACTGCAGTGGAAAAAGGACATTTTGATTTTATTTTTACTTACAAAAACGTCCAGCAGTTCATATCTGATCATCTGCACCATGTCCTGCACGCTGTGTTTGGACAGAGCGATGCCTTCCACGCTCCGGCCACCGCTCCGGGCCAGGAGGAGGGCAGGGGGGGACACGGAGTATTTTCGGGATCTGAAAAAGAGGGATGGGCACAGGGGGGTTGGACACACCCCAGATGTGCTGCACACAGAGCTGGCATCCTCCTGGAGACATGTCCCATCCCTGGAAGTGTCCAAGGCCAGGTTGGAGGGGGCTTGGAGCAGCCTGGGATAGTGGAAGGTGTCCTTGCCATGGCAGGGGATGGAATGGGATGAGCTTTCATGTCCCTTCCAACCCAAACCATTCTTTATTTTATTCTTTATTTTATTCCTACTTCTCCTTCATTTTCACACCTATGGTTGGGTTGTGCAAAAACCCACCCAGGGCTTCACTCTGCCTCCCCAGCCAAGGCAAACAGAGGTCTCAGATTCCATCCAAGGGACACAACCCACACAAAACAACCTCCAGGAGATCCAGTTTTTGTCTCAGTGAAGAAACCCAAAAATGCTGGTGAAGTCCAAGCCCCACATTGGAGCAACACACACAGGCTGCACCCACCCATTCTTGGAGGAGCCAGATGATCCTTTGTTCCACAATGCCCTTCTGGTAAGAGGGGTCAAGGTACTCAAAGAAAAGCTGAGAAAATGGGAAAAGCAAAAATAGGAGAAGTCTGAGCAATGAAAGGGCAGGGGGGACACTAAGCCAGGACAGCAATTTTCTGGAAGTTTGAGGAACTTCAGGCCTGGAGGCTGCAGATGGCACTGCCCAGAGGAAGGGTGTGACAGGGGAAATCAGCTGCATCTGCAGTTTTTTGGGTCATGTCTGGCTTGTTTTTCAAAGGCTCCCGGCAATTTTTCAAAGGCTGTGACACCAAAGAATCCTAGAATGGTTTAGGGTGGAAGGGACCGTAAAGCCCATCCAGTTCCATTCCCCTGCCCTGGCAGGGACACCTTCTACTGTCCCAGGCTGCTCCAAGCCCTGTCCAGCCTGACCTTGGACACTCCCAGGGATCCAGGTGCAGCCACAGCTGCTCTGGGCATCCTGTGCCACGGCCTCCCCACCCTCACAGGGAGGAATTTCTTTAGGTCATCAATGACACAAAAAGTGGAGGGAACTGCAGATAATTCATCTCCATGGTGTCCAATTCTTATGGAGGCCTTTCCCATCTTCCATCACAGCATTTATCTCTCTGGGACTAATACACCCACTGCAAACCTCACCATGAGCTCACGCATTTACAGTTGACTAAGTGTAAAAAAACCTAAGGGAAAGTAGGGCAAAACCCCAAAAAAATATTTAATTCAGGGGTGTTGAACTTATTAAACTTCTATGGGTTTTAAAGAGATTCTTTGGCTTGGTCATGGCTCAGAGGAGTGAGGACTCTTCCCTGTATCTAAAATATATCACCTTGTTCAGCAGCCTTTGATAAGCATCTGTGAGGGGGTGAGGCACTGGAAGAGGATTCCAAAGAAGCTGCCCCATCCCTGGAAGTGTCCAAGGCCAGGCTGGACAGGGCTTGGAGCAACCTGGGATAGTGGAAGGTGTCCCTGCCCATGGCAGGGGGTGGAACTGGATGAGCTTTAAGATTTCTTCCAATCTAAACCATTCTGGGGTTCTACTCTATGATTCTATAAGGAAATATCTGATATACTGCCAGAAAATCACCAAATTCCCCAGCTACACTCTATCCTGAAATCCCTTCTCCTCTTCCTGGTACTGAGGGGTTGTGCTGTTGCTCACCCACAGCTTTCCATTTATACAGCAGGACCATTCAGTGGGTAACACAAGTCTTGCATTTCAATCAAAACCATCTGCAAACAAATACTTGGCAGGAATCTCTGACATCAACGTGGAAATAAATAATGCAAAGCATTTCTTCCTCAATGCCTTTTTCCCCTTCATTAGTGACCAGCCCAGCAGGTGCCTGCTGAGCAAACAGCTTTGCTCACAACAGCCTTTGTGTATCCTGTAGCCCATTTTCCTCTGGAAAAGGTCTACAGGATGCACAAAAGGGGAATCAGCTTTCCATGACCTGGGAGCCATAAATATTTTCTCCTTGAGCACTGAGTTCAAGAATGACTTTTCATTCTCTGAACAAGGGAAGTGAGCCTGGCTCTTGCATAAGGAATTCCTGTAAGTGTTTACTTTCTGCTTACAGTTGAGAAGTCCATCAGCTACAGTAGCTTCACCCACAAATCACAGCCAAAATCCAAATTTGGCAGAAGGACTATCAATATAAACTGCACTAAATATTCCTGCTAAACAGGAGCAGGCTGCAGACTCCAGGAGCAGGGAGGTGGATTCTTGCATGTGTCAGCTCTGAGAGAACAAAGGCTTCTTCTACTGGTACCTTGAGAGATCACCCTGTTCTCTGTTTTTTTTTTTTTTTTCTTCTATCAGCTGGGCTGAAATCCTCAGGGAAGAGAAGTCTCAACTGATGCCTAGAGCAGTTTGGTTAACAGAGATGTATTCCCAAGGTATTTGCATTTTTATTCTCTGTGCTCACCACAAAAATGCCCGTGCCTCATGAGGAATGCATCACACCTCTGAAGAACTAATGAAAATAATTCCCTGCTGCACTGCAGGCTGTTAAACCCACACCTGGAAAACAGGCCAAGGACCTCCTGGGATTTTTAACTCTGCCTTGATAGCTAATTCCTGATGGAAATGAGATGCCAGGGCAAGCTGGAGATTCCCCCTGGATCCAGCTGCATTTCTAGGCACTGAAGGACCTCTCACACTCCAACCTAAAGGACTTTGGCCCTTGCTGGAGTCTTAATGACACAGGTAAGATCCCATTAACTCCCACTTGGCTTAAAGTCAGGGATGCAATTCCACCAGGAATGCAGCTCCGTGCCAAGACAACATTTATTTCCCAGCTTTCAAAGCTTTTTCCAGCACCCAGACTCAATGTCCACTCCACTCCTAGCCCAAGTAGTCACAAGCAGCTTCTTTTCTGGCTGTTCTTGGCAACTGGGGCAACTTTCTGGCTGTTCTTGGCAACTGGGGGCAACCACCAGAGCAAGGGAAGGCACTGCAGTGACTGTCCATCATTTTTTCCTCATGGAAAGAGAAAGGCAGGACTTTTCCTCCCTCACACACTGATGGTATATTTTTTCCAGGCTGTTTTTTTATTTTCAGAAAGGTTTGCTCCTGTTTGTGTGAGGAACACAAGGATATACATGGGGGCTGAAGGACTGAAAATGAAAGTGAATATAAACAACAGGAAGGTGACCATGGACAGGCTGACAACCAAAGGTGACAATTCCCTTTGGATGAGTCCTGACCCATCTCCCTGCAGGAAAAAGTCACTTGTAGCTGTCACTCAGCACAGTGACACTTGCTCCAGGCACTGAGTGCAGATCAGCCTGAATTCTTCCCAAAGAAAAAGAGAAACCACTTACAAAGCCAAGGCATCATCTTCAAAATACACCCCCATCCTTACGTGGCCACTTAGGATGTTTCCTGCCTCTTCAAAAGCTTCCCTGGCTGAAAAAAAGACAAAGATACAAGAATAAACAACAGAAAGAGAGGTGTTGAGGTTTTTTCCTGGAAACCTGATCGATGCCTGCACACATAACCTCCTGCCAGAGCAGACTTTCAGGAACTAAACCAGGATTAGAGGCTCCCAAGAAATTACTGCAGCTCAGGGCTGCAGGCCATGGGAGGAGGAGCAGGCAGAGAGCAAGGATTAGGGGAAAATTCCCATGATGAGAACAGTGTTTGCTCCTCAGCCACCAGCACTGAGCCTCCAGGATCTGCAGGAGAGAGGCATTGCTGGAAAATGAAATGTCTTTAAGGACTCACAGTCTGTAAGTGTTCTTGGGAACAGGAGACCAATTATAAGTCTAAACAGAAATCTTATAAATCCCAGTGACCTTTGAGAAATGATGGATGATGGCTTTACTGGAGGAGGACTAAGAGCCTGGAGATAAACCAACCTTTCCCTCAAGTGTCTCTTGGTTTATCCAGCTCTTCCCAGCAGACTGGGGCTGTTGCAGGATAGGGAAAAACCAGGCTGGGCTCTCTTGATCACAGCTGACACTGAGAGCACAGCTCCAAAACAAAGCTGACTGCAGAGCTGGATTATTCCCCTATAAAAAGCCTCCAATTTCACAGAATTCCAGAATGATTTAGGCTGGAAAAGACCCAAAGCTCATCTTGTTCCACCCCCTGCCATGGGTAGGGACACCTTCCATCAGACCAGGTTGCTCCAAGCCTTGTCCAGCCTGGCTGTGGTTTCAGGCAGTGGATCCATGGAAAGCCAAGCTTTGTGGGAACATGCAAGGCATGGTGGGGAGCTTGTGAAATGCAGAGATCAGAGCTCCAGAAGCTGCTGCCAAAGGTGGGGTGAGAACAGCGAGGATTTCAACACCACCACCCCCCTCCTCCTCTGCACTGAGCAACTGAAAGCAACAAAAACAGCTCTTCTGACCCGAGGAGAGGGAGAAATCTCACTCTTTGGAGAAGCCAGGTTTTTCCTGAGAATTAAGGGGGTATCTCAGATACAGCCATGATATAAGTTGCTGCCACACACCAGTGACTGTTCCTCAGGATGTTCACTGTCACAGCACAGCTGGCCAGCCCAAGCTCCTGGGAGCAGTGACTCAGAGCTCAATAGATGGAGCTGCCTCACAATTGGTGACTTTTTGGTTCTTTGATTCCTGTTTTGCAGCTACACTCAAAGCTGTATATTCCACTGTTTCCCACGTGGCCCATAAACTTTCATTTAAACTGTTTTCCTTTTTAAATGGAAGGAGTTCCTTAGGGAGTGGCTCATTGAGGGCTCAGTCATTATCATAGAATCTCTGAATGGGCTGGGTTGGAAGGGACATTAAAGATCATCCGGTGCCACCCCTGCCATGGGCAGGGACACCTTCCACTAGCCCAGGCTGCTCCAAGCCCTGTCCAACCTGGCCTTGGACACTTCCAGGGATCCAGGGGCAGCCACAGCTTCTCTGGGCACCCTGTGCCAGGGCCTCAGCACCCTTACAGACAAGAATTCCTTCCCAATATCCCATCTAACCCTCCCTCTGTCAGTGGGAAGCCATTCCCTGTGTCCTGACACTCCAGGCCATTGTCCAAAGTCCCTCTCCAGCTGCTACAGAGAAACCATTCTTGGATGTTGCTTTCCAGCTCTTCTGGTGTTTGGTTACTTGATTTTATCAGTGCTGAAAGAAAAGTTCCCATTCCAGATTCCTTCACCAAGCCTTAAATCCTCACTTGAGATATGAGCTTGTCTTGAAGTGCTGCCCTGGCTGCAGGAAATTCCTCCTAAGTCAGGACAACCTCCAGCAATACCAGGCTTATTCTCTGACCTGATGATGTCCTCCCTCCCCATCACACTTCCAAAATTTTCCCTATTTCTGGCTGTACTAGACCCAGAGCCACACACCAGCCCATATTTCTCCAGGTTCTTTGCTTCATACCCACACCCCTCCAAATTCACACAGCTCCACTGCAGACAGGAAGCACTTCAAAAAATCTATTTAAATATTTCCTAGGAAATTAGTCCCCATTGAAAGCACAATTTTAATTCCCTGAGGGGGCTGACCATGCTCTGCAGGACAATCCTTGAGCTGGAATCCCAGCTGCCCTGAATTGCACAAGCACAACTTCACTGCTTTGGGAACAAGAAGGACTCAAGCTGCCAGATGAGGAAGGGTCTAAAATCCCTGCAGAGTTTTGGGAAGCAGGATCTGAGCCCCACCCTTTATCCCTCTGGAAGGAGGCATCTTCTGACTGTGCCCTCCAGCACAGCAGCTCCTGTAGCATCTCTCCTGCCTTCCTCACTTGGCTTCCACTGATGCTGCCAAGCCCTGTGAGGCACCAGAGCTCAGGGATATTTTCAAATATTTCAATATTTTCAAATATTCCTGAGGGTTTAGGACAGTTTTACTTCCCAGGATGCTCCAATTTCTGCATCAAAACCAAATTTCTGTCCTAGAAGCTCTCTGAGTTTCCAGGAAAACCTCGTTCATTGCCCTCATAATACATTCACCTCTTCCTAGTAAATTTTATTTAGGATTTTTCCACCAAGCCTCTTTTAGCTCAGACCCCACAAAGGGCTTCTTAACATAGTCCTGATGGTAAGGGTTGGAAAACATCCAGGATGTTTTTAGCAGGACATCTCATTGCTCTGTTTCAGTTCACTAGAAATGACAATGACCCCACTCACTGCTGCTCAGGGTTAGAGCAGGAATTCTGCAATGAGAAAATAATTGGGAATTCCAGATAAATCTGCAGGTTAATAAGAGGAACAATGTGGTTCTCCTGAGTCCAGCCTGGTCTGGTGACAGAACAGCTGGCTCCAGGTTCCTGCCCCCTCAGGCTGTTCTGCATCACAACTCCAGCATCCCCAGGAAGTGGGTGGAGAAGACATCCCAAATTTCATCTCCTTGTGGCTGAGTTACCCCAGGCTGAGGATGCCATCCTGGATTGCAGATGGAATGTGCCCTGAGGAAAGAGGCAACCCTACAGGATCCACAAAAGCTGTCTGGAAACCTCCAAGGCTCTTGTTTGCATGGAGGGAAATGAACAACTTCTCTGTAGAATCCCACAGTGGTTTGGGTTGGAAGGGACCCCAAAGCCCATCCAGTTCCAAACCCCTGCCATGGCAGGGACACCTTCCACTGTCCCAGGCTGCTCCAAGCCCTGTCCAGCTTGGCCTTGGACACTTCCAGGGATCCAGGGGCAGCCAAAGCTTCTCTGGGCTGGATGAAAGGTTTTTTGGGATCAGTAGGATTTCCTGCTGGATTTACCAGATTAGATCTCCAGAGGAAGGCAGAGAATTGGCTGTCAGCTGGCTCAGGGAACACAGCCCAGGTGTTTTCTAGTTGGTTCCAGGCATCCTGTCTTGTTCTTACCTCTTCCCTCTGGACCCTCTCAAGTGAGAAAGTAGCTTGGTTTGCATTACACCAAAGTTTAGAGGCACAAGGGAGCTTTAAAAAAAATACTCTTAAAGTTTGATCTTAAGCAAGATCAGGAAGTTCTCCAATTTTTAAGGCAGCAATTCCCAGGGGGAGCTGGCAACTGAGAGTCTGTGGGGTTGGAAGATCTCAGCTCCCAGCTGTGAGGCCCTGGCACAGGGTGCCCAGAGAAGCTGTGGCTGCCCCTGGATCCCTGGAAGTGTCCAAGGCCAGGCTGGACAGGGCTTGGAGCAGCCTGGGACAGTGGAAGGTGTCCCTGCCCATGGCAAGGATGGAATGGGATGAGCTTTAAGGTCCCTTCCCACCCAAACCATTCCATGATTCTGTGATTTGCCTGAAGCTCTCTCTCCAGACTGGCTTTATTCCCTCTCCTTTGGTAACACATTGCATTTCTGTGTCCATCTATTCCAAAATCCACAAGTGGATTTCATGGAGTTGTTCACATTTCCTTCCTTCTGATGCAGGAAACTTCTATTTTATCTTACTGCTGTTGTGTTTTCTAAAAAATAAAGGTTTTGGATTGTGTGTTACAGGAACTGGGGCTACTGCTTCTTCAGGAGAAGTCAGCAAGATCCAAGAGAGGATCTCTTCCTTTTTTAAGGAAGAATATTCTGGGATATGTTGTACATGGGCTCCAGGAAGTGGCTGATGGATCTGGGCTAAACCAGAGGCTTAAAGGGAATTTAATGCCAGCCTACAACTACTTTGAAGGGACTCATAAAGAGGACAGAGCCAAACTCTTTGGGGTAAGGGGCAGGAGGTACAACAGGGACAACAGGCTTGGGAAGTTTCTACTCCCACAGTGGGTGTAGCAAACCTACCTGGCAGCTGAATGGATCTGAAATCCCACACCTGGAACCACCTGCTACCCTCTCACTGTACAATTGGAAAAGGCAGTGCCAGGCAGGCTGTGTTGTGAACTTCCAGCAGCTGGAAGCAGTCCTGTCCCACCAGGAATGAAGCTGGAGAGTGCTTAACCCACCAATCCCAACAAACCTTCAGTGGTGGCGGAGCTAAAAACTCCCAGGAGTGAGGTGTGGTGGTGGGATGAGAGCTCAGATGGGAACTCCCCTCTTAAATATCCTTCTGCTTCATCCATGGTGGCCAGCTTCAGTGGGCAGGAAACTTGGCTCCTGTGGAAAGGCAGAGAAACAACTTGGGCTGTTGTCTTCTCTGCTTTTGGGATGAAGAGACAACAGGGCAACCTCAATCCAACAAGGTCCCATCACAATGGGACAAGTGTGACACCTCATTAGGGACAGAAATTACCATCTGGGAAGGTGATAATTATCACCAGAGAGGTGCTGGGAAGAGAGAACAGCCTGAGCCAAACTGAGAGCCTTGGGATCCCCACTAAAAATAACAGAGAAGGAATTCCAGCAAAAAGACAGGGATGGTGACAGAAGATGTGGCAGATGTCCCAGTGGGGATTTGTCACTCACAGCCGGATGAAGCTGCTCAGCTCTTCGGTTCCCCACATGCCACCATATGTCACTGAGTGCTGTCCCTCCTTGTAAATCCTGATGGTGGGGAACTGGGTGACATTCTCCTGGGAGCAAAGGCCAGGCCAGTCCCAGCAGTTCACCCGGGACAGCAAAACCCCTGGGGTTCCTAGAGTGGAAAAGAAATACTCATGAATGATATGAAAAACTAAAAACAACAATAAATTGGTTGGGAAATAGAGCTTTTTATTAGCTCAGTGGGTATTATTGTCTGTATTTGTTTTAATGCTAGCAGAAATCTACCAAAATCCAGCCCCAAATAACACAATCCTTTGAGTACAGCCCATCTCCCTCTTGAAATCACTCATTCCCAGAAACATTCACATCTGACTGGTAACTCCAAGCAACACAACAAAATCCTGAGACAATTGTTCAGGAGCTCAAAAGGCAGTAGGGAAAGGTTTTGGAAATACCTCAGGAATAAGGCCAAGAGAAAGAAATAATGCAGGCACTCACTTACAGGAAAGAGGGAAGATAAAGCTTGGCATGATGGAGGAGGAGGATGCAGCCAAGGTTTTTGCATTTATTAAGTTGTTCAATATTGAAAAATCTCTGTTCTACCTCAAGCATGAAGCCAAATGCACATGGACCAGTTAAAGGGGATGGAAGAGAGATGCTCCCATCCACTGCCCTCAGGCACAGGGTGGGATTCTTAGGGCCATCCTGAGAGCCAGGAGTTGGGCTTGATGATCCTTGTGGATACCTTCCAACTCAGGGTTTTCTGTGATCCCACCCAAGCCATGAGCAGACATCTGTAGGACATTAAGAAAGGAGTCTCACAAGAAAGGGACTGGGAAAGGAAGAGCACTTGGGAATTACAGAGCAGTCAGCCCAACTGTGGGTCCTGGGAAATGTCCCAAAAAGGCTTTTTATGGGTCTCACCAACACAAGAAACTCAAGAGGTTGGTAAGAAGTGAAACAAATGAAACGTTCATTCCTTGAGTGCTCTCTATGAGCCCAAGATTTGTGCAACTCCAGCATTTCCTTCAGCAGAGAATCATGGAGTCACAGAATGTTTGGGTTGGAAGGGACCTTAAAGCTCACCTCATTCCACCCCCTGCCATGGGCAGGGACACCTTCCACTATCCCAGGTTGTTCCAAGCCCAGTCCAGCCTGGCCTGGAACACTTCCAGGGACCTGATCAGGCTTTCTTTCATCTTTGGGCTGGGTGAAGCCCAGCACAGGCTGCTGTTGGTCCATGGCTAAGCCTGACCTAAATCCTGACCAGCTTCACTCCCTCCCTTCCCTTGGCTTCCAGCCTCACCTGAGCTGCCTCAGGGCCTTGACCAAGGACAGCGTGCAGTTGTCCATGCCCATGGCAGGAATACTCTATCTCAGAAATCCTCATTCCTTCCCCAAATCCTTCTTTGAACAGGACTCAAAAACTGCATGGGAAAGATGGGATAAAACCTAGAGACAAGTACACACATGGAGGCAGATCATGGCAAAAAGTCCTCCAGAAACCAGGGTTGGGAAGATGATGAGGGTTTCTCAAGAGAAACCAGCCAAGCTTCCTTCTCTCCTTGTCCTGGGTCTGATTCTGATCACTATTTTCATTAAAGGCCTGGCTGATGGAATCAAACACATCCAATCTGGTTTTGATCTCAAGCCTAGAGGGGCAGAAAGCAATTTGAAGGGCAAAGGGTAAGGACAGCAGCATTCCATGAGGAGAAGCAGGATGCAAATGTACCACCAGGGCTGCAGGAAAGGGATGGACACTCAACAGCATCTGCAGCCCATGGGAAGAAAACTCTCTTCTTCTGTCCTGGTGAAACCTCTGCAGAGCCCAGCAAGTCAGCCTGGGAAACATGTTTTTGGAATGGTTTAAGCAAATGAGAATCTGGAGCAGTGTGGAAGACTTCCCTCCTGAAGAAAAACCCAACCAAGTTTTGCCTGGAAATCGCCAGCGAGAGAGAACCAATAAAATCGAACAGCAACACGTCAGGGGTGCTCTGAGGGACAGTGAGGCCACTGGGCAGGGTCAAGCTGCAGCCCATGCCAAGGTGGGGAGGGCTGACCAAATATTAAACCAAGTTCCTGAGAACTGAGCACAGCTGGGTGTTGCACAAACGTTGTGCAGAGGAGTTGTGGACCCCCTAACCCCTGGGAAGGCTCCAGGCCAGGCTGGACAGGGCTTGGAGCAGCCTAGGATAGTGGAGGGTGTCCCTGCCCATGGTAGGGGTGGAATGAGATGGAGCTTTAAGGTCCCTCCCAACTCAAACCCTTCTGGGATTCCATGAGGATTTTGTAGATGGGGGTGAAGGCAGAGGTGACCCCAGCATGAGTTCCTCCTCCTTATCCCTGTATCCTTGGCCTCCCACAGGACCATTTTCTGCAACCTTCATTTGAGGTTCTGCACTGCAGCTCACATGAGGAGTTTGCTGCTGTTCTGCCTTGTGTCAAACCCTTGTGCAGAAAAAGCAGGAAGCAGCACAAGTGAAGGGCCTGCAAATCCACTCAGACAGGCAGCAATTGTCAAAATACTCCACGAGAGCAGAAATGGTTTGTGTCATTCTCAGACTCTGCAAGAAGATCTCACACTGAACGCCTGACCTCAGATTTACTTCACACCTCTGATCCAGTATAGCTGGTTCTCATCATCTCTTACCACATCATCTTGTGTCTTGCCCAACTCTGGAAAATAATTCCATGGAACTGGGGCTTTGATGTCCTGTTAAAATCAAGTTGTGAGGCTGCTTGAAGCTCTTTCAAAGATGAATTTTAATATTTGAATATTAGCTCAGGGAATTAACTACCATGTGCTCTGAAGGAGCTCCATCTGGCCTGAAAAACACCTGGTACAGGATGGTCCCTCTCCCACCCCAACCTGCACCATTTCATTAATGACTGAACAAGCAGAACTTTCAGCAACTGAGTAACTCAGCAAAGGACTGTCCAGCCCTGTGGTCACTGCTGAGTGAGCAGAAAGGTGAAAGAGGAACAGAAAATCCTCCCTGTGGTTTTAGGTGCTACTAAACCCAGCAACAGGAAGAACCTCTGTCCTAGATGTCTTAGAAAACCAGGACAAACCATCAATGCTATACAACAAAAATCAGGAATCCCTTGAACTTATAATAATTTGGAAGGCAGGACTAGCACAGTGCATGAACACGTTCAGGGAAAGGAATGGAGCTGGGGAAGGGTCTGGAGCACCAGGAGAGGCTGAGGGAGCTGGGAAGGGGCTCAGCCTGGAGAAAAGGAGGCTCAGGGGGGACCTTGTGGCTCTGCACAGCTCCTGACAGGAGGGGACAGCCGGGGGGGTCAGGCTCTGCTCCAGGGAACAGGGACAGGAGGAGAGGGAACGGCCTCAGGCTGGGCCAGGGAAGGTTTAGGCTGGATATCAGGGAAAATTTCTTCATGGAAAGGGTTGTCCTGCCCTGGCACAGCTGCCCAGGACAGTGGTGGAGTCCCCATCCCTGTAGGGATTTAAAAGCTGTGTGGATGTGGCACTTGGGGACATGGGACAGCGGTGGCCTTGGCAGTGCTGGGGGAATGGTTGGACTTGATGATCTTGGAAGGTTTTTCCAACCTAAACAATTCCGTGATTGTATTAAAAAACCAGCTCACTTGAAGCTGAAGTCCAAAGGTTACAACATGAAAGAGAAGTTATGTACAAAGTGCTGCACTTCCAGAGGAAGAATCCAATACAGAATGGGAACATCTACCTGGAAAACATCACACAATGAACCCTGAAATCCTCACTCCAGCGTTAGGCTCCATGGATATAAATTGCTAAATCAGGCAGCTGATTTTCCTGCCACAATTTCACCTTGTCTTCATAAGTCCCTCATCAAGAAGACCCCATGAGCACAGAGGAGGGAAGCAGAACCATTTTTCATCACAATATATAGCTCTTCTTAGATGCTGATTTCCTCTTCTTTGCAAAAAAAAGCCAATAACCCATCCTAGAAATGCTCAGCACTGCCTCACCTTCACATCCTCTGCTCTTAACCCTGCTGCTTCCAAAAATTCCCATCTGGCAAAAGCAAACCAGAGGTGCAGTGACACTCAGGACACTGAGCCCCAGTGTCCCTCAGGGGTCTGTACTGGGACCAGTTCTATTTAATATTTTTA
>VXBC01011828.1:46873-65866 GCA_013399945.1 Ploceus nigricollis
CTTGGTGCTACAGTCTAGTTGAGGTGTTAGGGCACAGGTTGGACTTGATGATCTTGGAGGTCTCTTCCAACCTCATTATCCTGTGATTCTGTGATTCTGTGATTCTGTGAGTGGAAAATTCTTGCTCCAAGGGTAGAAAATGTGCTCAGTTCAGCAAAGCAGAGATGCTCCTCTTTGTCTCCTGCTAAACTGGATCTCTCAACAAATGGAAAACACTTGAGGGTTGGAAACTTCACTTGTGAGGATCTGCTGAGCATCTGGAATGGGATGACTCACGGGGTCATTGCAGTCTCCAGCCTCCTCCATTCCCTTGTGTTTGATCACACGTGGCCTATTCTCAGTGCCATTCTGCACAAAGAATTGGCACGGGGAGCAGGACCTGGTTCTGCAACTCAAAATGTGCCTCCAGCATGGGTGATTCACTCCTCAGACAGCTGCTTGTGGATTCCCAGCCCTTGGGAAGGAAGCTCCACCCCGGAGCAGGCAGTGCTTCTGGGGAACTGAGAGTGCCCCAAGCCATACCCCACATTCTATTCTCAGTCCTGCACAGCTTGAGGTCTTCCTGATCCAGCCATCACTGAGAGCCCAGGGAACAGCATCCTCTGAGGTTTTCCAGCTCCTCTGGTAGCTGGTTCTCCCAGCTCCCTGAAGCTCCTTCAGCAGCAGGGAAAAAGGATCTCCAGATCCACCAATGCAGCTGTTCCGTGTCTGCTCCGAGGTCACAGCAGAGAAACCAGACTGGAGTCACTCCATAGGGTCACATCTGGCCTGGGAGTCTTTGGAGAGACCTGAGTGATCACAGAGGAAAGGCCCCGACCCCAGGCAGTTCATGATCTCTGCTGAGAATCTGTCTGTGGCTGCTTCCCTGCCCTGAGATTGTTATCAAGTGATTCAGAACACACATGGTGAAATCCTGGCCCTGCAGAACCCACCAAGGGTTGGCCACTGGCTTGGGAAGAGGCTGGATTCTACCCACAGACTCTCCTGGTCTGGCTTTAGCTGGTCTGGCTGCTGGGGAAGTCCAAAAGAAACCCCAAACCGCCACCAACCCAAATATCTCTAACAACAACAACCACCTCTCCTGTCCCTTCCTGTTTATTCCTGGGATTTCAGTCCAGATCAAAGCTGCTGGTGACTTTCCCTTCACGCAGACCATGAATGCAGAGCTGCTTTCCTCCAGCCCTCAGCACTGCCTGCAGCATTCCCAGCACAGCTTCTTGTAAGCAACTCCCACTGCAGCTGCTTCCCAGAAAACTGTGGGGTCCTCTGCACACTCCATTCATGTCCCCACTGCTGAATCCTGCAGGACACAGTGCCCAGTCCCAGGGGGTGCCAGCATCAGGAAAAATGAGCCTCGTTGGAGAAAAAAACCAGGAGAGGCACTAGCTACCTCCAGAGGTGCTGGAATAGCTCTTGCCCAGATCCATGTGACTTCCCCACTGTGCCACAGTGGGATGAAGCCATCTCAGTGTCCCCTGCAGCCAAGGGAAGAAAAGAGGCACTTCTGGAAGAGATTCAGCCCATGTAAGAACCCACCTCTCTCCAAAAAACAGAGTGGGATGGGGTTGAAGGCCTGAGTGTGGGGCTTACACTGCACAGACCCTCCTGAAGGATCCCTCCTCCTGCCTTTGTTCCCAGATTCCCTGATGTGCTGTAAGTGCTGATTCTTCACCATCCCTGTGTTATTTATGGAGTTCTGTGGCCACCTGTGAGAGTTCCTACAACTGAGCCAGATTGCAAGCCCTGGAGGCACCATCCCTGTAAATGTGACATTGTCCTGCCCTGTGCCCTGGGCCTGCCCACACCTGTCTGTCCTGTTTTCCTCCAAAGCCAGGGATAATCACAGCTCCTTTTTTAGCAGAGCTGAGGTGCACAACCCAGCACACTGATGTGTAGGGCATCTCCTGGGCCTGGGCAGGACAGGGCCCTGAGGGGCACAAGCAGGACCCTGTTTCCATGTTCCAGGCCACAGTTCCTGCTGTTTGCTGCTCTGGGTCACCCCTTGGCCCTTCCCAAATTCTCCCTGATGCAGTCACTGTGCCCAGCACATGGGATCACAGAGTAATTTGGACACTTTCCACTGGCCCAGGTTGCTTCAAGCCCCATCCAACCTTGCCTTGAATGTTTCCAGGATCATAAAATCATGGAATTGCTTAGCTTGGAAAAGCCCTCTAAGATCACTGAGTCCAACTGTCCCCCCAGCACTGCCACCATTGTCCCATGTCCCCAAGTGCCACATCCACATTGTTTTTAAATCTCTCCAGGGACGAGGACTCCACCACTGCCTTGGGCAGCTGTGCCAGGGCAGGACAACCCTTCCCATGAAGAAATTTTCCCTAATATCCATCCTAAACCTCTCCTGGTGCAACTTGAGGCCATTTCCTCCTGTCCTGTGGTTTTTTCCCTGGGAGCAGAGACTCTGCAAAGATCCCTAAATCAGACACAAAGGAGTGTTCCTAAACAACCTGGTGTGGATATGACTTTCCTTAGGAGTCTGAGGGAGAAAAATGAGTGTGCTCCAGGTGAGGGAATGAGTTACCATCACTGTCTTGGTTCCTCCTGCCAAGAGGAGCAGGTGAAACCCTGAGCCCTGGGGTTCCTTACCCTTCAGGTGAGCGGCCACCTCGGAGTAAGAGCGCAGCACTGCCAGGGACACAGCTTCCCCTGAAACACAGGAGAGGGGAAACACAGCCCTGAGGGACAGCCAGGTGACAGCCAGCCCCACCTTGCTCCCTGACAATGTCACATGATGAATCTCTGCATCCTGAGGTGCTTTAAGCTCTGTAAGATTTGAAATAAATAAGGAAAATTTAACTTTATGCTTCATGTCTCTGCCTATGTCTAGGCCAGCCCATAAGTCCATGCTACATTAATTTCCCCTCTTGTCCCACATTTTTTTCCTATAAAATGTAGGTTAAAAATCTCTTAATATCAGATTGATATCTGCTATTATCAGCCAATGAGAAGAACTGATTTAATCTGATTGCTATTAGTGCCCATGGGACAGGATGTGGCACAGATTAATGGTCAAAACTTGTCTCCAGGATCTCTGCAGGATCATGGAAAGCACAGAGAATCCCAAAGTTACAAAAGGGACAGCCAGGCCACATTTCATACTCACAGCTGGCATAAAACAGCACCACTGTCCTGGCAGCCTCTGAGAGGGAAGAGTGGAAGTTCTCCTCTGTCAGGACAAGGATTTGCTCCAGGGGCAGCTCTCTCTTCTTGTCCCTGGAAACTGCTTCCACCACCTGGTCATCCTGAATATCTGCAAAGGATCCACAGGTGTGTCCAGGGCAGGAGGAACTGCACCCCCTGGGCTACCCCTGTGCATGATTTTGTAATGCAGAACCTCTCAGCAGAGACGTGGGGTGAATGAAATCTTGTATGGGGAGAGGAGGCACAGCCACCCAGACAAACCCCCCAAAATGCCCTAATCCCATCTCACACCAGATCTGCCCTTGATTGGAACAATACTCTAAGCTCCTCTAGGATCCTGCCCCCTTTTTTTTAAGAAAACACCCCAAGTTTTGCACAGAGAACAAATGCATTTTCAATTCTGCATTGCAGGGATCAGACTTTTCTCCTTGGAGATCCAAGTCTGGATCTGCTCATACAAAAACGTGTCTCAATCCCTTCCAAAGGGATGGATGATTTTCAGATGCTTGTAGAGAACACAGTGCTGGGAGCATTTTAACCCCCCCATGCCTTTGGAGCATCCAAGCACATTCCTGTTCCTCTAACAGCTCTGATTTTTCTCTCTGGTGTTTCCACTAAAAATCAGACCTGTTTGTCATATTCCAGTGACCTCAGAGAATGAAAGAGCCACTTTGTGGCCACCATGAAGTGACTCTGATGGTTTGCAAGTGTTCTCTAATGCTTTGCCATGTCTGATGCTGATTGAACCTTCTGTCTGATGACAATCAGCTTTTCACTTGATTAATTGCACACCTTGATTGTTATTCTCTTTCTCATCCTCATCTTCCTCCTCCTCCTGCTCATCCTCCTGGATTTGTTTGACCTTGTTCTTATCTTCCACCAGGGTTATAACTTCATCAGTGTCTTCCAAGACCAGGTATTGGATTGGCATTCCCTGAGGAAAACAATAAATCAGTGGGAGCACAACATCCCCCTCTGCTTATTTTGTCTGCAGACCAAACTCAAGGCTGATTGGGCACCATCTCCCAGCTCCTTATTTTTGGGATATGTCACAGATCCCTGAAGCTGCCAAACAGGGGAATGCCTGGGCAATGTTTCTTTGACCCAATTTCTCCTGTGCATGAGTTTTTCTCACTCCAGGCTGAGGTTTCCTTGTAAATGTAAGGAAAAGTGGCTATGTAAGTAAATGTGGCTATGAGGGATCCTGTGGTGAAAGTGAACACCAGCCCCATCTCCCAGCAACTTAACTCAGATCCAGCACTGCAGGAAAAATCCCAGTGGCCAAGCAGGGAAGGAGAGCAGGGAAGTACAGGGGCCACTTGGATGTCCCCTCATTAGAGAGGTCAGGCTGGGTCCACTGAGCCTATCACAGCCTGGGAAACCAGCTCAAAAAATCCTTTATCTCATGGAGCTCAGCCAGGAGAAATGTTCCCAAGTGTACAGGGACTGGTCACCCACGGAAAGAAGTAAAAAAGCAACATGAATTTCTCAGAAATTAGACCTTGTCAGCTTAAAACCAGTGCTGGCACCAGCTCAGACAAAGGCACTGGAGAGGAAATGGAAAGTTTATCAGGAGCTGAAAGAAATGACAAAGTGCTGGCACCTCCCATGGGCTCCCAGAGCCACCCACGTGCACATCTCTCAGCAGGCCATGGGAAGCCCTCAGGGGATGCTCAGGTCTGATCCTGCACCTGAAATCACCAGTGGGACAGTTCAGGTAATCTGGGGCATCGTGTGTTCCCTGGCATCTGCCAGCACCCAATTCCAGCCTGCCTCACAAGCTGGGTCAGGTCCCTCCAGAGTTTAACTCATCTTGATCAACCTCATTTAACTCACACCCTGCCCTTCTCCCAGCTCACTGCCAGAGGCACTGGGTTACATCAGCTCAGCACAGACCTTTGGCTGTTTGCTCTTTGTTTCACACTCAGTCCCTCTCCCATTTTTGACACCTTTCCTAAGGCCTTCAGAAGTCCAAATCTTTTGGGGAATTTGCACTTGGATGGAGTTCACAACCTTGTGTTGCCTTAAGGGGTAGTGGAGATGTCACTCAATGTTTTGAACCCAAAATAAACTCACTGTTTTCTCTTTCCCAGCAGGCACAATGGCTCTGCAGCACCCAAATCATGGAATCATGGAAGGGACATTAAAGATCATCCAGTCCCACCCCTACCATGAACAGGGACACTTTCCACTATCCCACTATTTCCACTATTCCACTTTGCTCCAAGCCCTGTCCAACCTGGCCTGGAACACTTCTAGGGATGGGAAATCCACACATTCTCTGGATAACCTGGGAAAGACACTTCCCCTTGAGCTCCACCACCCTCTCCAGAGCTAAGAGTTGTCCCATAAAGAAATCCAGCATCCAACCTCATCTGGTGTCTTGAGGGCGACGTTTGACCGGTGCAGAACGTTCAGCTCTACGAGGTCCCTTCCAAACACAAAGTGAACATTAGATGGTGTCACATGGGAGGTCACCCCTCCTCCTTCTGCCCTAATTCCACCAGTGCTAAGTTTCCTCTCCAAAATCTCTTTTAGTCTGAATATTTTTCCACCCCTAAGCCAGCAACACTTCCAAATTAACACAGTTCTGGACAAATCCTTAAATATGAAACACCTTTTCACAGGACATAGCCTGGTTTTACTGCCTCTCATCCAAGTGTGATTGTCATCCTGGTGTTGGGGTAACCCAGCTCAGAAACCCCACAAAAAGCAAGGAGAACCCCAAAACACCAGAATGAAATACCTGGACAAAAGGGCAACTCCTGCTTTCCCCAAGAGCTGCCAGGCCACAAACTCTGCTGTCCTCCTGTCAGCCTCATAGGTCTCTTTCTGGCTCAGGATGAACACCAGGGGCAGCCCAAGCTGCAAGTGAACAGTGGAGATCTCCTCTGGGTCCTCAGCAACCTCTGTCTGGAGAACAGCCAGGGTTATGCTGCAGCACAGCTCCACAAGTTGAAGGTACCTCAGCTCTTCCCCAGCCACAGAAATCCTCAGGAAAAAGCTTCCAACCCCAATTCTAAAACATCCATGGAAGCAGAACCCACACAACTCCAGTTAAGCTGTTCCAACATGTCATGACCTTCCCTGTTAAAAACCTGGATTTTGTGGGGTTTTTTTGTGGTTCAGCAATTCCAGGTGTCAAATTTCCACTCATTTTTATTTACCTGGCATCCACTCCCTGGAGCAGTTTGAAAATCCCAGACACAACATGCAAGAGCTGGAATCCTTCCCTTCCTGCCTTGGACGTGCTGCTTCATGACAGCAGGGAGGTGCTTGATGAAGTGCCTTCCCTCCATGGGCCTAATCCAGGAAAATGGCTGAAGGAGCATTCCCAGCTCATCTGCTCATCCTTTTGGATGGCCAGGGATGACCACTGGGAACAGGAGGCTGCTGAAGTTCTCTGCCCCGTGGAAGGAGGAAATAGGAGAGAACCTCCTGTTCCTTGTGATCACCAAGGTGTGAGGGACTGGTATCTAATTCCAGAGGGTGCTGAAATTCCTGCAGGGAGCCTACAGGAGCAGCTGAGGACTTTGGGGTTGTCTAGTTTGGAGAAAAGGAGGCTGAGGGATGACCCCATTGCTCTCCACAGCTTCCTGAGGGGACGTGGAGAGGGAAACACTGATGTCTCCAGAGTATCCAGGGATAGAACATGTGGAAATGGTTCAAAGCTGCAT
This sequence comes from Ploceus nigricollis, assembly GCA_013399945.1. Taxonomy (NCBI): domain Eukaryota; kingdom Metazoa; phylum Chordata; class Aves; order Passeriformes; family Ploceidae; genus Ploceus; species Ploceus nigricollis. The sequence continues at coordinate 53,710 of VXBC01011828.1, forward strand.
CAGGGGAGGTTTAGACAGAACATCAGGAAGGTTTCTTTACCAAGAGCATTGGAACAAGCTTCATACCGAGTTGGGCAGTGCTTAAGAGTCATTTGGAAAATAATTTATTTACATTTTGGCCAGCCCTGAATTGGTGAGGCAGTTGCACCAGGTGCTTCCTGCTCCTTGCTTGGACCCACCCTAGAAGGGGCAGATTCCCACACTCAGCCTTTCTATCTTCTCTCACCTCCCTCATCCTCATATCCCTCCCTGCCCTCCCACCCAGGGCCCCAGCAGCTCCTCCTTCCCAGTCCTACCACCAGAGGAGCCCCCATGAGCTTGAGGTGCCTGTGGATGTTGAGCAGGGTCAGGGGCTGTGCCAGGGCTGTCCTCCTGCAGGGCTGGGCTGGCTCTGTGGCCTGCTGGCAGTGGCAGAATGAGAGCCAGGCAGAAGAGACATCAGGGTCATCATGGCTGTGAGAGAGGAAACAAAACCCACCCTGAGCAGGGGTTCAAAGCCCCCTGACAGAAGGAGCAGGTTTGCTGATGTGTTTCACAGATTATCCTCAAGCCCAGGGTATGGCAGGGTTGTGGAACAGGCTGGGAGAGCTGGGGGTGCTCACCTGGAGAGGAGAAGGCTCCAGGGAGAGCTCAGAGCCCCTTGCAGAGCCTAAAGGGGCTCCAGGAGAGCTGGAGAGGGACTTGGAACAAAGAATGAAGGGGCAAGACACAGGAAATGGCTTCCACTGACAAAGGGCAGGATTAGATGAGATATTGGGAAGGAATTGTTCCCTGTGAGGGTGGTGAGGCCCTGGCACAGGGTGCCCAGAGAAGCTATGGCTGCCCCTGGATCCCTGGAAGTGTTCCAGGCCAGGCTGGACAGAACCTGGAGCAACCTGGGAGAGTGGAAGGTGTCCCTGGTTAGCTGTGACACCATCACTGCTGCTGGCCTGAGGGTAACTTTGGGAAGTCACTTTCCTTTTCCGATGCACCCGTTCCCTACCCAAAAACAGGGATCACCTTCTTTGGATAAGGATTTCAGAGCTCTCCATGGAAGAGCAAAGTGCAATATTAAGACCTCAAATCCTGCTGCCCCGGTTGGCTGGAAGCTGTTCCTGTTGGAGAAGCTCCCACCATTTCAGCAGCTCGGGAGGGGGCGGCGCTGCTTTAAGGAGATTTAAGGCGATTCCTGTGCAATGACAACCGTGCCATCTAGTGGGAGCCACAGCACGATTCCCCGAAACGCTGCAAGGATGGAATGGCACCTCGGGAAGGGCCACCCTGGTGCCTGTAACAAAATCCCAGGTAACTCATGATGGAGTTATTAATGTTGGAAAAGCCCTCCAAGATCACCGAGTCCAACTGTTCCCCCAGCACTGCCAAGGCCATTACTGAGCCCTGTCCCCAAGTGCCACATCCACAGGGATTTTAAATCCTCCAGGGATGGGGACTCCACCACTGCCTTGGGCAGCCTGTTCTGACATGACAACCCCTTCCAGGAAGAAATTTTCCCTGATATCCCATCGAACCCTCCCCTGGCACAACTTGAAGCCATTTCCGCTTGTCCTGTCCCTGTTCCCTGGGAGCAGAGCCCGATCCCCCCAGCTGTCCCCTCCTGTCAGGGACTTGTGCAGAGCCACAAGGTCCCCCCTGAGCCTCCTTTTCTCCAGGCTGAGCCCCTTTCCAGCTCCCTCAGCCTCTCCTCTCCCTCTGGGTCCTTCTCCAGACCCTTCCCAGCTCCCATCTCCTTCTCTGGGCATGCTCCAGCCCCTCATTGTTTCTTGTCATGAGGGGCCCAGAACTGACCCCAGGATCTGAGGTGTGCCCTCAGCAGTGCCAGCACAGGGGACAATCTCTGCCCTGGCTCTGTAGCCACAGGATGGTACAAGCCAGGTGCCATTGGCCTCTTGGCCAGCTGGGCACGCTGTGGGCTGAGGAAGCAATACCCCATGTGATGTTGCCACCTCCTCCCTCCATTCCTGACTGCAGGAGGTCACATCAGCAGTCACATGGAAGGATCTGCTGCTCTAAAGCAGCTCCTCCTGCGTGGGAAGGGAGTGGCCAGTGAGGCCATGGGGTGGGAATTCCCAAATCCATGAGCAGTGCTACAGTTCTTTGGCTTGGATATCAGAGCACAAGGTGGGAGTGCTTTAGGATTTTAATATCAACTTCCTGGAAACCCATGGCTGAGGTTTGATCCATCACCCATGGAAAGGAGACAGAGGAGTCTTCTCCTGTCAAATCCCACCCAATACAGCCACAAACACCAAGGCTACTCCAAGGAACACAACCAGCAGCTTTTGGAAAACAGATCTGACTGTCCACCCTTGGCACAACATCCTAATGCCATCCCAGAATTGCTTTGGAATCTGAGGCACCTGGAGGGAGGCAAACAGTGCATGGAAGCAGCTCTCCATGGTGGGGGTGTGTCTGGATGTACCTGATGGCCTTCAGCAGTGCTGCCTCAGTTGTCAGGACAAACTGGTGGATGGTCCCATAGACAAAAGCTGCCTCCATCACAGCTCTGTGCTCTGGAAAGGGAAAGGCAAGGTGAACTCAGCTCTGTTTCCTCCATATCTCCTGTTTCATCCTTGCCAGGTGTAAATATCAATTCCCAGGCTTTCAGAAACTCTTGGTACAATGTCACAGAGTCTGTCTGAAAACACACTGTGAAGGGAAGTGAGCAACTGGAGCTGGATCCCATTCCTGATCCCCAGCAAACAGGTGCTGTGTGAGAATCCATTCCACTGCAGAGCCAGAGATCTGCCCAGGGATTTATTATTTTTAAGACAGCAACCACTGGCTTGCTTTTCCTCTCCAAGTCCATCTCTCAAGGTTTATGCTCCCAGCAAAACTTTTCTGGTGCAGCTGATCCCTTTGGAAACAAAGCAAGACATATGGAAGTAGAGATCTTGTGGCTGGGTGGCCCTTTCAGGTTTTCATTTGCAAGATTTTGGTCAGAAACTCAGCTCCTGGATATTCCACCAAAAAAAGGCTGGGGGAAGAGAGGAAAGATGGAAAGCTGAGCATCCATACCTGCTGTCCCAGTAGCTGGTACATAGGCAAAGACCATGTTGGACTTCCCTTTCAATACATTTTCAATGTTCTCAAGGTCTGCCAGTGTTTCAACATATTTAACTTCATTAAAGAGCAGGGCACTGAGGAGGCAGAAAGAAATCTCATTAGCAACTGGCTGAAGAGTAAATTTGCAGCCACACAACCATGATGGGAAAAACAGGGTAAAATTCCAGCTTCTTGCTGGCAGATTAAGAATTCACAGCCAACTGGAGGTGCCCAGGTGTGTGCTGGTGAGTTGTCTCAAGGGAAAGTTTAACAGGGTCAAACCATTATGAAGAGAGAAGCTTGACTGAGAGCAGCCTCTGGATTACCTTGATGCCTCAGGTTTGAGCTTTTATATTTTTCACATTCTGTGCTGCTTTAGTCTGTGGGTCTGGGCTTCATATTAAGGGATGGTGAGCTCTCTGCACAGAGCAGGGAGACNAGGTCAGCCTTCACAAGGCATCAGTTTCTGGCGACCCAGATGGGACACAAGGCATCAGCCTGGGGTTGGCATTTAGTGGGAATAGAAAGGAAAAGGATTTCAGAGAGTGGGATGTGGTCTGGACTTACAACAGAACGTTGGCAACGATGGAGTTCACGTCGAACAGGGCGTCGGTGGGGAACTCTCGGATCAGTCGGTTTCCTCTGGGGAGGGAAGAGAGAGTCACCAAAGGAACTGAGAGAGATTCACTGCATGGATCCATGGGAAAAGGGAGCCAAGGCAGGCATAGAAGGATAGGGAGGATGATGGAGAAATGGCAGAACACACTTGAGATGTCTTTGATCCAAGTTGGGATTCATGCCCGGTTGAGCAGGTTCCTGCTGCACTTGGGGACATGGTGGCCTTGGCAGTGCTGGGGAAAGGGTTGGACTTGATGATCTTAAAGGTCTTTGGAATGGTTGGACTCAATTATGTTAAAGGTCTTCAGAATGGTTGCACTTGATGATGTTAAAGGTCTTTGGAGTGGTTGGACTTGATGACCTTAAAGGTCTTTTCCAACCTTAATTATTCCATGATTATCAGTACAATAGTCAATGAGAACTGAGCTGATACATGGAAAAGCTCCATGTGACAACCCTTGGAGAGACCAGGAGCTGAACCTTCCCATCCAGGGCAGAAGAGTTAACCCCACCAACAAGGAGAGCATCAAAAAGTGTTTATTTCTTGGACTAGACCCAAAATCTTGTGGCCTGAGTATAGCTCTGAGTGTGGGAGGCCAGAGGAACAGCAAAACAATGATGGAGGGTTTCTCCTGTGGCTTCTTTCCACAGCTCATCCCTCTGCTGCTCCAAGGAATTTGGGGCAGGATGGGAGAATTCACACTGAGGACAAAGCATCTCCTCTGCCTGTGCTGGAATTTTGGGGGTACCTTTGGCTAAACTGTGCAGGTCACTGCTCTCCTCATGGCTCCCTCTGATTGCTGCCAGTGTTTCCTTCAAACGTTTGCACTGGAAAGCAATCCCAGTGCAGTGCTCAGAAATGCTCCTCACCTGAACAGGAAGGCTTTCCTTAATGCATTTTCTTTTCCACAATATCTTGAGACATCCTCTTTGGGACAATTCACCTAGACAGCAAATACATGTAATTACAGATTCAGCCCCACAATGACCACACACACCCCCTACAGCTTTCTTCCATTCAAGAGTGTAAATCCAGCCTTTCCAAACCTTCTGGGAGGGAAAATCCACCAAAATGGAGACAGAGATGGAGAGTGGAGTTTGTACTTCAGTTTTCCAGCTCAGCCTGCTGAGTTGGGTCAGATGGGATCAAAGGACCCCATGATCTGCCCAGCAGATTCAAAGTGACAGGTCAGTGCTTCCTTACTGAACTTGGTCTGTAGCTGGAGAAAACTAAATAAATCCAAATATAAATATATAAGCACTTCTTAAGAGTCTAATTACATTCCTGAATTTGTAATTCCCTCACATGAATCTGCATAAAATTTCAGCTAAAAACCTCTTTGTATGAAATATTTATTGCACTGAGCTGAAAAGAAGTTAACCAACCTCATCCATCATGGAACATGGACATTGGAACAGGCTGCCCAGAGGAGTTGGGGATTTTCCATCCCTGGAAATGTTCCAGGCCAGGCTGGACAGGGCTTGGAGCAACTCAGGATAGTGGAAGGTGTCCCTGCCCATGGAAGGTGAGGTGGAAAGAGATGAGCTTTAAGGTCCCTGAAAGTCAAAGCTGTTCTGTGAGTCCATGATCCTATGAAAAATCTGTGTTCATCCCTTCCCTGTTCATCTCCTACCAGCAGCTCCCCTGAGCCCCATTTACCTTCACCAAAGAAACACCATAGTCCTGGAGGGCCTCAGCTGAGCTCTCAATCTGCTCCAAGAAGGGCTGGGCACCAGGAGAAACTGAAACACACACACAAAAAAAATCCTCTGCAAGTCCTCAGGGTGAAGAGCATCCTCCTGCCACACACTGAGATGTGGGAGATGTTCCTCAGCCCATGCCAATGTCGTTGGGGAATCACACCCAGGGGATCATGAAGAACAAAAGCAAGGTCAAGGATCTTCTCCTAATCCATGACAGCCTTTAGTTCTCCCTCATGAAAGGGATTCCCCTTTTTCTAGCAGGTGTTATGGAATAGGGGAAAATCCCTCCTGAAATTTGATTTCTCCTCCACAGTACCTCCAGAAAATAATCCAGAAAATGAATGAAGATGTTTGAAGGATTTTGCCCGAGGACACAGCCAGGAAAGAACCCATCCCAAGAGGTCTCTACCTGTCAGGAGCACTTGGAACTGCACAAACAGTGCTCGACCAGCCATTCAAAACCCCCTTGGGTTTAAAAAGCTCCAGAACTGCCCCTTCACTGAGGAGGGCCACAAGTTGATTAGAGGGATAGAGCAGTTCTGCCTGAGGAAAGGCTGAGAGTTGGAAAATAGAAGGTTCTGGGGTGAATTAANCAGGGCTTGGAGCAGCCTGGGACAGTGGAAGGTGTCCCTGCCCATGGCAGGGGGTGGCACTGGATGGGATTTAAGATCCTTCCAACTCAAACCATTCCATGATTCTGTGATTGTTCCACTCTCACCCAGCCTTGCTGAGCCCCCAGGCTGATGGAAACTGATATTAAACACGTACCACTGGGGGTGAAAAAAGCCAAGGATGCTTTTCCAGGTTCCAAGCCACTGAAATAGTGCTGGGGGCTCGGCTCCTGCTGCAGGCTGGCACTTCCACATTTTGGGATGGAGGAGGCACAGAAGAGAAGGAAAACCAAGGAAGAAACCCATCTGTCCTTTTGGGCTGGCATGGCTATTCCCAGCTACAGGCACAGGAGAGTCACAACTGGGGGAAAAAATTAAAAAAAAATAAACATAAACACACACAAACATATATATGAGTGTTTCTCTGTTTTAGTCTCTGTTACATGACTGTAATTTCCAACTGTGGAAATTATTATTAATATGATACAAACATCTTGAGGATATTATGAATTAGTCACTCAATCCACAGGTGACTCAGACAACTGCAAAGAGGACAGCAGAGACCACTCTCTTCCCTCTGAGTGGCACCTTCAAGTGCACAGACCCTCAGTGCTTTCAGCTTAGGGCTGGTTTTTCCTCCCTCCTTTTTATTTCTTTTGAGTCAAACAAAAATTCCATGCACAGGCATCAAAGCAGTGACAGCATCATCCACAAACCCCCGCCCAAACTGTCTCAATTCCTGCTACAAAGCTTTGAGGATGCCAGTAGAATTTATGTGGCCCTGAAAGGTGTTTGCAAAGGGATGGGACGTGCTGTGGTTGCCAAAACCCAAATGGCCATTTGAGATTCAAATAGGAGAGCTCCTGTTTCAGTGCAGAATGGAAATGTGCATCTTCTGGCACTTGTTTCTGGTCAGAGTGAGGAAGAATTTTGCAGGTATATTTATAAAGATTTTCTAGCTGAAGTCCTCAGCATGAGGATGTTCTGCTGGTGCTTCAGGAACACATGTTCCAAATTATTTTTTTTATAGAATAACTGATTTCTCTCTTATATTTATAAGGATTTATGTAACTTAAATGGATGCTATTTTTGTATATACTGCTGGGTTTTTTCTTTACTCTGTGATCAGACGTTCTATACAATTTAACCTTTAAAGGATTAATTAAAAAATCAGATTACCCTTGACCTAAAATATGTGCAGCAATAAGTCAGACAAGAATTCTGTAAAATCTTTTCTGTTTCTGGCTACTGATTTTGCCACTTCTTAGCAGCCACCTTGACTTTCCCAGAGAATACATTTATTAAGTGTGAATTTTCCTGAACAGATTGATTTTGGTGGGAAGTGTCCCTGCCCCTCGGATGGAATGAGATGATCTTTAAGGTCCCTCCCAACCAAATCTGGGATTTTGGGATTCTGCTCACTCCAGGCCATGGCAGATGATGTGAGGAGATTAAAGGATGAGAAGCCACCTTCTTCCCACTCCATTCCTTCCCAGCCTGCTCCTCAGGGATTGCTCTCTGCTGCTGGAGCGTGGCTGCTCCCCGCTCAACAAAGGGACAAAGCTGGGACTGAATCCATGCAGAGTTTACATCACGAGCTGCAGCTGCTTCCCTCAACAAACACCCCTGTGTCCATGGGCTGTCACTCCTCCAGCACCCTGGCAGAGGCTGTCAGCTCACCACGGCTGCCCTGGGATCAACCCAAGCTCAAACACTCCAAAAACAAGCAGGGAAAGATCCTCTGCCATGCTCCAGGAGTGAGGAGCTACTGACAGGCACACTCAGCCTTCACAGGCTCCTTCTCCAGGAGCTGAGGGGTTTGGATCAGGCCTGAAGGCACAAAAGAGCTGGAAATACATTAATTTTTTTTTTTTTTCTTTTCATCTCAAAATCTCCAGTTGTCTCCCTTCCAGCTTTGGGCAGTGTCAGGCATTTCTGGTCCCATGCCCTCCCATCTGTTCCCCTGGCTTACGGAGGGGACAGGGATCAGGCTGGGGGGGTGATGTTTATTAAATGACAAACTTGGCTATGGCAGGATGGAAAAATAAACACAATCCTGGCACGTGGGAACCAGCCCAGGTCAAATGGGAGGGCTTACTGTCAAGGAAGGAAGAGGAGCAGCTTCCAAGGACTCAAAGATGTCACAGAATTATATCTGGAGGAGAAGGTCAGCAGTTTAAAACATAACTCCAGCCCCCAAGGAGACCTCAGAACCCCTTCCAGTGCCTAAGGGGGCTCCAGGAGAGCTGGAGAGGGACTGGGAACAAGGGATGGCGGGACCGGACACAGGGAATGGCTTCCACTGCCAGAGGGCAGGGATGGATGGGATACTGGGAATGGGGAATTCTTTCCTGGGAGGGTGGGGAGGGGCTGGCACAGGGTGCCCAGAGACGCTGTGGCTGCCCCTGGATCCCTGGAAGTATCCAAGGCCAGGCTGGACAGGGTTTGGAGCAGCCTGGGACAGCGAAAAGTGTCCCTGCCCATGGCAGGGGGTTTGAATGAGATGGGATTTAAGGTCCCTTCCAACCCAAACCATTCTGGGGTCCAGTGAAAAAATGTGTGCTCACCCCTTCCCTGCTCAAGTCCTCTCACCTCCTCATCACTCCATCCTGCCCAGCAGCTTCCCTCTGCTCCCCATCAACCCAGACTTGAATATTCAGCTTTTAGGCCATTTTCTCTGTCACCTCTTTCCCATCAATGGAAAATCAACCCCCTAGGGCTGGAAACAGCCAGAACCCTGAACCACTGACACTTGCAGGATTGCCAGAGATGTGTGAAAACACCAGGGATGTGTGAACCAGCTCTGTGTCACTGCTGGGAAACCTTAAGCCCATGGACATGGACAGCCTAGCACAGCACTGGTGGAATGCCAGGCCTGGCTCATGCTTCCACTGTCATAATTCCAAGGCAGAGCCAGGCAAGGTGGTTAAGCTCACTGTAGGTGACCTGAAGTGAAACCAAATCCACCAGAGATATCCAGCCCAAACTCTTGTGGGGGCATAAATTGCTTGTGCCACATCAGTTTTGTTTGGGAATCCTGCAGTGGAATCCATGGGCTGGGATCACCTCTGATCCCAGCTGCTTTCCATGACACTTTTCCTCACACAGATCTCAGCTGCCAAGATTTATCACTGAGGAAGCTGAGCTCCCTCAAGGGAAGAAATAAAAGAAATAAATTTATAAAAAATGCTTAAAGTTTGATAGAAGGTTTATATAATATATATTTATATACAAACCTTAANTTTCTCCATCTCTAAGTCACAAAAAACCACGATCCCACAGGAGGGTGTTGTGGGGTGGGATTTAAGAGTCACAAGAAAAGGATGAACTGCTGTCCTACTGGAATTATGGACTGCACAGACAGCTGTGCCACCAGCTGGGCACCTCCACCATCCATGGGCTTCCTTGGACTCAGCAGAAACACCACCAGCCTGGATTTTAATGCCAGTGATGTAAAAGCTACACTTTGACTTGTCTAAATATCATCACAGAACCCCAGAATGGTTTGGGTTGGAAGGGACCTTAAAAACCAAAGTTCCCACCTTGCCACGGGCAGGGACAACTTCCGCTATCCCAGGTTGCTCCAAGCTGCACCCAGCCTGGCCTTGGACACTTCCAGGGATCCAGGGGCAGCCACAGCTTCTCTGGGAATCCTGTGCCAGTGTCTCCCCAGAAATACACTACCTTGTTGCTCCTTGTTAATTTTATCCCATTCCATCCCCTCCCAGCCTGCAGAGGCCTCAGCTGGTTAAGTTTTAACTCCCCAGGTGGATGTTCCTAAACCAGGAGCACTTAGGATGCTCCTAAATGGAGTCACTTCAAGCTCTCCTGTGCTGGTTGACCCAAATCAGGGCTCTCTTTGCAGCAGGACATTCACCCCACACCCTGCTGGCACAGATTTTTGGCAGGATTCTCACCTGCCTTCCATGCCCTTCTGGCAGCACTTAACCAGAGAGCTGCTCTCCCAAACTTCCTGGCAGGGAGGGCACAAACCAGACCCCAAATCCATGTGCAGCTGACTCAGTCCCTTAGCTCCAGCAGGATGGACAGGCTGAAGTTCTCTCTCCAGCTCACCTGGATGTCCCAGCACAAATATCCCTCCTGCTGCTGCTCCAAAATGCAAGGCAGAGAGGAACACTGATGGCTCTTCCTGCATTTTTGTCCATGCAAAGAAGTTTCCTTTAGGTGATCCAGAAAAATGACAGAATCCTTAAGGTTGGAAAAGCCCTCTAAGATCATTGAGTCCAACCATTCCCTAAGGGGGAATGTCTTCCTACTGCCACAGGGCAGGGTTGGATGGAATATTGGAAGGAATTCCTGGCTGGGAGGGTGGAGAAGCCCTGGCACAGGGTGCCCAGGGAAGCTGTGGCTGTGCCTGGATCCCTGGAAGTGTCCAGTGCCAGGCTGGACAGGGCTTGGAGCAATCTGGGATGGTGGAAGGTATCCTTGCCATGGCAGGGGTGGAACTGGATGAGTTTTAAGGTCCCTTCCAACCCAACCCATGATTCCTTGCCTGGAATTATATTGACTTTTCATATTTCTCACTACACATGTCCCTTCCTTGCTCCAGACTTTTTCTACACAGCTGACAAGTTCATCATCACCACCCCATGATAATTATCACAGGTTCATTATCACCACCCAATTAGCTGGCACAGAGCTCAACCCAACTCTTTCAAATTTTCCAAAGGGAAGTTCTTGGAGACACAACCGATTTGAGTAGAGTGGTAGAGCTGCAATTCCCCAGCAGCTGGAGTTGGAATAACAGTGAGATGCTTCTACAGAGCTTTGGGATGAGCCTGCAATTATGGGACTCAAACAACCACTGGCTCTTTGCACTCACTGCATCTCCCTACTGCCTACAGGGGCAGCTGTGGGAGCATCTTGAAGCACAGGGATCCTTTTCTGGGAGCATCCAAGTGCATCCCAGCCTGTTGCCCAGTGTGCTTTGCCTGGATTTTTGCTGGATTTTTTGCCTGGATTTTTGATGCTCCCGTGCTGCCCTTTATCCTGTCATTTCCCGAAGAGTTTCACTTTCATTTTCATTTCCAGGTCCAACTTCCCAGCAGCTAGGTCTCACCTGCTATCCAAGGCTGCAGGAGGGACACGGTGCAGCCTTCCCCTCTGCCCATGCCAGGAGAGGAGGGCTTTGATTCCCATGCACAGCAGACAGCCTGCAGCATGGAATCATACAGGCTGGAAAAAACCTCTAAGACCAACGAGTCCAACCATTCCCCCAGCACTGCCAAGCCCACCACCAACCCATGTCCCCAAGCGCCACACGCACACAGTTTGTGAACACTTCCAAGGACGATGAAACCACCACTTCCCTGGCAGCATCACTGCATGCTGGAATCACCATCTGCTGGAATCAGCAGTACTGCTGAATTCCACCACTTCCCTGATGGAACCAGCATCACCCACTGCTGCTGCTGCCCCGTGCAGCCTGTCCTTGGGAACCAGCCCCCCGAAATCCCCGGAAAGCAGCCGGCACTGGGTGCACATCACTGAGCAAGCTCCGGAGGCTCAGGGCTGTCACCTACCTGGCGTCCCGAGCGTTCAGGCCGATGTTCTCATCCCTCCTCCGCGGTGCTGGCACAGCATCCCGCCCCGAGGCGTCCCTCGGCCCCGGCTGCACGGCTGGAGAAGCCGGGATGCCCAAACCAGCGCGGGTGGGTCTGTGCCAGCCGGGGGAAGCGATCCCTGAGCCGAGCGAGGCCTCTCGGTATGCAGGGGCTGCACCGGGGCCGAGACCCGTTCGCAGCGCGGCTCCCGGAGCTGTCCCTGCACCCACAGGGATGGCCCCAGCCTGCATGGAACAGACGGTCCGTGAGCGACACCCGGACACCCCCAGCCTGCAGCGGGGATGCTCCCGCTCCGTGAGCGACACTCGGACACCCCCACAGAGCCTGAAGTGGGGATGTTCTGCCTGCCGGGGGTGCCCAGATCCCCCCGGCTCCTCCGTGAGGCCCCTCAGCGTTCCCCTCACGGCCCCTCTCAACCCTTCGCCCCCCGCTACCCTCTCTCATCCTTCTCGTCCCTTTCTCCTCTCTCATCCCTCTCACCCCTTTCTCCTCCCTCATCCTTCTCGTCCCTTTCTCCTCTCTCATCCCTCGCCGCCCCTCTCCCCTCTCATCGTCCCTCTCTTACCCCTCGCCGCCTCTCCGGGAAGGAGGGAAGGA
>VXBC01011828.1:66908-79447 GCA_013399945.1 Ploceus nigricollis
TTTTTTTAATTGATTCCCCTTCTGCAAAGGGGACCAGAAAGTGGCAGCAGCAGGGGCTGCTCTGGCCTGGAGTGATGCCAACCATTACGTCACCAGCCAGAGCCTCTTCTGCTATTGTTGCTGCGCTCCCTCCTTCCCTCCATCGCTCCGCTGCGAGCCGGGCTTGTTGTTCCGCAGCTTGTCAGACAAAAAAACCCCGAGATCCCTCACACAACAGCCCGGGGCGGCCGAGGGGGGCCCCTTCCCAGCCCCAGCATCGCTGCTGGGACAGTGCGGAGCCGCTTGTTATTGTCACCGAGCTGTGTCCCTGCTTTTCTGGCTTTCCCATCACTCCTGTAGTGATTTTTAGCCTCCTTTCCTTAGTCCTTCCACTTGCCTTTATCCCCTAAAGCCCTGGCTCTCCCCTCCCCATCCTCCTCCTGAATATTTTGTTTCTGCTCCAGTTTCTCTTGAGCAGCCCTTTGCTCGCCTGCCTCCCGGTTCGCTGCCTATTTATGAAACAAGTCACCACTTTTTCCTTCCAGCTTTGTTGTTGTTGTTGGGATTCTTTGCTCTGCAGCTCTCAGCTGTTCCCCAGCCTCACAAAGGAATTGCTAGCACACAGAAATCACTCCGTTGCTCCCATGTGTCACCCACGGGAGTTATGATTTCATTTTCCCCAGGACACCAATATTCACATGATACTTGGAGCAGTGGGGTTGTTCTGCTGTTCTGGTTCTTTTTCCCCCTCTCTTCCCCCCCAGTAAACACCTGCAGGCTTTGGGGGTGAGCTGCCTGTTGCAAAAGGTGTTGTTGATGGAGTGGCAGTGGAATAACAAATGGTGCATAGAGTGCATAAATCCATCTTGTCTGCTTAAGGGAGCCTGACCTCCCAGTTGCTCCAGCCAGGAGGGGTTGGTGTCCCTTGAAAGGCAGGGATTCTGTGCTCTGCTCCACAGAGTGGCTGGATTTCTGTTCTCCTCTAGGTCACTGGATTTGACAGCAGATTTGCCTCTCTGCAGGCTTGTTTAAAGGTCCTCTTAGAGTAAATCCACATAGATTCCTTCCCATAGCCCCCAGGCTTCTCCTCCTTGGCTCGGAAGTGGTTTTCAGTGAACTCTGCATATATCCCACTTCTTTCTCCTTGAAGACCTAGAGCCAAGGGAAATCCTGTCTGAGGAAATAAGAGCTCTGAATCTGGAGTGGGGAAGGATAAAGTGACTTATGAAAATGGGTCTGCTTGCTCAGCTCCAGAGAGGGCCTGACACTTCCCTGGAACAACCAGGAGGGGTGTCCATCACTCTGTGGGGTTTTTGGGAGATCTCTGTGGTGAAGCTCCAGAGGTTTGGAGAAAAAAATGGAAAGCCTCTGGAGCGTTTCTGGCTCCCATGATGTAGAGGTGACTGGTGTGTTTACTGGTGTGACTCCAGCAGAACGTGCCCATCCATTCCCAGTTTTTAAGGGCCACTTGGCAGCAGCCTGTGGAAGGACACTGAGCTTCTGCTGCCCTGGGGGTGGCATCCTGATCCGAGATGTCCTCAGATAAAAGCACAGGCTGCTGCTGTGCTGAGGGCCTGGCTCCTTGTCCCTGTACACAGAGCCTCCTTTGTGGAGATGCTGGAGAAATGGCATCTGGGCAAGAAAATGGCCTGTGCTGATATTTGAGCTGTTCTTGCTTGATTTACAGAGCTCCTCAGGCAGCATAGAGGCTGAGGATGGAGTGGTGGTGGGGAAGAAGCTCCAGGAAACAGATACCCATGGAGAACTGGCATTACTTAACACTCCAGGCTGTTTCAGGGCTAAAATTCAAATGTGCTAAACTGCCTGGTGTTCCTCCTTTCTGTGGGGACAGGTTGTCCTCTTCCTATCCCATCTTGGCCCCTGAGATTCCTGAGGGGGTGCAGAGACCTGACAGAATGAGTGTGGGATGTGTTTCTTTTTCATAGAGTCCCAGAATGGTTTGGCTCGGAAGGGACCTTAAAGCTCATCCAGTGCCACCCCTGCTATGGGCAGGGACATTTTCCCCTGTCCCAGCTTGCTCCAGCCTGGCCTTGGACACTGCCAGGGATCCAGGGGCAGCCACAGCTTCTGTGGGCACCCTGTGCCAGGGCCTCTCCACCCTCATAGCCAGGAATTCCTTCCCAATATCCCATCTAACCCTGCCTCCTGGCAGTGGGAAGCCATTCCCTGTGTCCTTTCATTCCCTGCTCTTGTCCTCTCCAGCTCTCTAGTAGGCTCCCTTTGTTTTTCCACCTGGAACATCCCTTTAAGCATGGGAGCATCTCTTCCTTTCTGCTTCAGCTTGTACCGGAAGGAGTCCTTTCCTGGGAATCTGGAGTTCACAGTCCATCAGGTCAGAATTCCTCAGATCCACTCCCAATCTTGCCTCAATAGCTCTGATATCCAACCTAGGGTGCTCCTTTTCCTTGCCTTTGGAATAGCTCCTGTGCTGCCAGCTGCTTGAACAATGCCACCTTTCCCAAGAGTCTGCCACTTCTGTTTTTCCCCAGGTCCTTGTCAGGAGCATGGTGCATGGAAATGGAAATACATGGAAGGAGCTCAGGGTATTTAGTCTGGAGAAAATGAGGCTCAGAAGGGACTTTCTGGCTCTGCACAACTCCCTGACAGGAGAGGACAGCCTGGGATGCTTGAGCTCTGCTCCCAAGGGAACAAGGGACAATAGGAAATGGCTTCAAGCTGTGCCAGGGGAGGTTTATATTGGATATTAGGGAAAATTTCTCCATGGAAAGGGTTGTCAGGCATTGGAAGGAGCTGCCAGGGAGGTTTGGAGTCCCCATCCCTGGAGGAGTCCAAGCAGCTCCTGGAGGTGGCACTCAGAGCTCTGGGCTTGTGACAAGGTGGGAATCAGGCACAGCTTGGACCTGATAGCATTGGAGGCCTTCTCCAACCCAAATGATTCTGTGAAATGCAGTCACAACAACCTTGATCTTAAAGACCTTCTTGAGCCCTTGGCATCCCTGGGAATCAGCAGCTGGCACAGGATGGGTAAGGAATGCTGGCCTGGTGGGGCTGATGGTGTGGCCAGAGCCCTTCAGCTGCCTGGCTTGCTCTAAGTGCTCCATCTGAGGAGATGACATCAGCCCCTTTCATCCCTTCCTGCTCCAGTTGCACTGGAGACAGGCATGGAGAGAGCATCCAGCCTGGGAGATGTTTGTCTTCACTGTCCTGGATCTTCCTGCCTTCTCAGATGGAAAACTGGGAAAATCTCCATCCTTCATTTCCCTCTTTCACCTTCCCTGTGTAGCAGACACCTGGCAGTGCCCTGTGCTTCAGAGGGACAGCTGGTGAGGGATCACAGAAACTCCAACCTGCTCCATCCCAGAGCTGATGATTCCCATGTTTCCCAGATGAACAGGTGGCCCTGCTGGGGACCAGCTATTCTAGGAAAGGAGGGAACATGCAGAATTGCAGCCTGTGCTCATGATGGCATGGAGTGATCTCAATACTAATATGAGCATGGTGAGAGATCCTCGTGGACAGTTCCAGCTTTTCCTCTGTGGGTTGAAGCAGGGGTTTACACACTTGGTACAAGGTGTGATCCCAAAATAGTTCTGTGCTCCCATTATCTTGTGTGGTGAGGGGAGGGATCTGTCTGGGGATGCTCCAGCAGCTGAGCTGTGTTGGGGCAGGGCATGGTTGTGTCTTGTATCTGCAGAGCCCAAATTCATGTTGTCTTTATGAAGCAAAAAAAGAATTTGATTCCAGTGGACAACAACAAGTTCCTGGATCTTTCAGGTCTGCTGAAAAGTAGCTTGGTTTTGGTCCAGCCTAAGTGCCTCACTGTTAGGGTTAGGATCCTGCCTTCTGCAGGCACTGGGAGTGGTCCTTGGATTCATCTCTGGGATCTGGGATGTGTCACTTTTCTTCCCTTAGCAGCTGCGACACCTCCAGTGCACCTTCTAAGGGTGTGTGTGTCTCTGGAACACACCCTTAGGGACTCTGGGCTGTGATGTGGGCAAGGAAATCACTTTTATGGGATAAATCCACTCCTCACAAACCCAAAAGCCTCCAGGAGGCTTTGGGGTCTGTAGCTCATTTCAGCCTCACCTTCTGGCTGATGTGGAGTGCTCAAGGGATCCATGGCTCTGGAAAGGCACCTGAGTATTCCAAGCTGCTGTAAAAGATGTGTTCAGGAGTAAATGTTCCCAGTCCTGCTGCTCTGTGCTGCTGAGACCTCTGTTCCCTGTTTTCATGCTTGATTTCTGGAGCTAGGCTCAGCTCAGGTTTGAAGGAACCGTTCAGTTTGCAATGATTGCTGCTCACAGCTTGGCCTAATGCACCTGCTGAAGCACAGGGGTCTATTTTTCCTGTTTTTCTGAAGAACAGGATTGCTTCTGAGCTCTCTGTGCTGGATTTTTCACAGCAGAACCCTCTGCCTGAGCTGTCCTTGGGCTCTGAGAGCAGCAGAGCCCCGTGCAGGAGGCTCAGAGCTCATCTCAAGGATGAGAACCCAGAGACACCCTGTGCACGCTGCTGGTGGCACCTCCTGACCCAGTCCCTGGGAAGGAAAAGCAACCTTCAGATAACTTATCAGCCTTAGTAACCAAAACCACCAAAGCAGTGGTGGCTGTTCCCTTCCTGAAGTTATAGGAATAACTATCCAGGGGCTAATAAAAGTGCAAGGCTGGAGCTGTGGTCTCCCTCTGCTTTCCATGGCAGCGGGCCAAGCATGAGGCTCAAATTGCTGTTGCACTCTTAACCCTGACTCAGCTTTGTGTGCCTTCATCCCTGGGGCTGCAGGGGAGGGTTTGGGAAGAGAGTCCTGCCCAAAACAGCATCTTCCTGTGAGCCAGGGGCACTTCCCTGCTCAGCTGAGGGGCTGTTCTCAGCTGAGAACACGACATTCCCAGCTGGAATACAAGCCAGGGACTCTGCAGGGCTGCTCAGAGGCTGAGGTTGCAGATGGAGTCACAGCAGGCGTGCAGATTCCTCAGTGGATTTCCATGCTGCTGGAATGGGTGCTGAACCAGGAGTTTCCCAGCTGGATGTCACCCATGCCTGTTTTGACAGGACAAGAAGAAACAGCCTCGAGTTGTGCCAGGGAATATTTAGATCCTAACTGGATGTTAGGAAAAAATTCTTCACTGAAAGGGTGGTGAGGTGTTGGAACAGGCTGTTCAGGACAGTGATGGAGTCCCCAGCCCTGGAAGTGTTCAAAAAACTCGTGGATGTGGCACTTTAGGGCATGGTTTAGTGGTGAATGTGGTGGTGCTGGATTAATGGTTGGACTTGATGACCTTGGAGGGCTTTTCCAGCCTCAGTGATTCCATGACACTCCCCAAGTGCCTGAATGTCACCCACAGCAAACAAGGGAGGATTCAGGGATATTTCTGTTTTGGAGTCACCACGTGGCCCTTCCAAGGCCCAGTTTCTTGTAGCTGAGATGAGTTTTAGGGCTCAGAGTGGATTGTGCCACACTCCGGTACTTCAGTGTGCCAGGACAAGGGGACAGAGAACATTCCTGAGGCTGGATACCTCCCTCTGCTGAAGAACCATGGCTCATTCCTCACTAAGCTCATCCTTCCTCAGCCTCAGGAAGAGGAGCCAGTGGAAGTGGCTCTTGGAAGAGAATCACTGAAGCTGTCCAATGTCCTCTGAAGTGCTTGGAACCACTGCAGTGGCTCAGACAACCCTCAGATCCTGAAATGTCTCTGGAAATCCCCTTGGCAGCAGCCTGATTCCTGAAGCTCATGTGCGATTTCTACTTCAGTGCTGACTTGGAAGCAGGAGCCAAGGAATCCCACCAGGATAAAAGCTGCCTAAGGATGCTTGAGAGGAGATGAGTGATCCTTCACTGCTGACAGGGAAGGCTCCTTGTGGGAGAAGAGAAACTGAACCTCCACACTTGTGCAGTGATCCCACAAGTACAGGTGGGATCACTCTGGATGTGTCTGTGCCTCTTCCCAAGTTCCTTCAAAGTCTCCAATCAGGACATGAGCTTTGCCTGTGGCTGAATGTGACCCCAGCTCTGGGATCCTTCCTGGTGGGGTCTGGACCTGGAGCTGGACACAACCCAGTTCCTGAGCAGTGTGAGCACAGGTTCCCTGAGCTGTGACTTCGGAGTATCTGCACCTTTCTAAACTGTCCCTACTCCTCTCACATGGAAATCCAGCATGGCTGAGGTCCTAAAACAGCCCAAAGCATTAGGAAAAGGAGATGTATTTTTGAAGGATTTCAAAGTGCTGAACTCCCTTCTTTTCTTAAAGTCTTCAAGGTGTGGTGTTAAAGTGCTTGTCACATATGGAATGTTAAATATGTTTATGGTTGTTGGGAACCTGTATTTGGGCTGGGCTTGTACAAGGAAAAAGTACCATTCTTTTGGGTCCAAGGCAAGACTTGGTGCTAATAAATAATCCAGATTCCTTGGAGATGTCCAGCTGGATTCTGATTTCCCTGTTTATCTCTTGACAAAGTTGAAAGGAAACTGTAGGCTGGATAAAGTAACCCTGTGCAAATCTTTCCTCCAGGTCATATTCAAAGTGAAATGTGCAGCTGAATTCAACAAGTACAAGTAAGTGCTGCTGTCCTGATCTTCCCTTCAAAGCTGGTCCCAGGGGAACTGGCTGGGACTGGGGGGATCAGGCCCCAAAAGCTGAACAGGGCTCTAATTCCATACCTGTGCTCTGAGAAAGGAGCAGAGTTGCACCTTGGAGCAGGGCTGGGAGCTTTAGGGGTGCCAGGGGAGCTCAGGCATCCCAGTTCCCCTGGGGGGACTCTTAGGGTCACTCTGAGCTGTCCCAGCCCAGGAAAGATCTGCAGAACAAGGCTTGAGCAATGGGTGAGCCCCAGGTTTGTGCAGCCCAGGTGCTTCCCAGGGAAACCCACAGTGGAAAATGCAAGCTCCAGTGGCTCTCAATAAAGGAGTTGCAGTGGTTGTGATGACTCATGGCTTATTGACTGGAGTTAATGCAGAGCTGGAGCAACACTTAAAATCTGCAAGATAAGAACCTGACTGTCAGAAGATGAGTCTTGTAACTCATGACTGCTTACGCTGCTCATGTGTTATGAGAGCAGCTCCAACAAATCCTCTGCAGCCTTGGGCTGCCAGTACAACCCCTGAAATTTGCTGGGATGCCTGAGCTTCCCAGCAAGCAGAGCACTGGGAGGCTCTGCTGACACAGGAGGGAGGTGCAGAATGAACCTGGGCTTGTCTCACTGACCACTTTTCCCCTCCCCATCTCTCCAGGGTCCTGTTGTACCTGGGCTCCATCCTCACCAGCCTCCTGTTCCTGGTTGTGAATTTGACCTGTGCAATGCTGATCCACGGCGAGGTCCCGGAGAAGCAGCTGAGGTGGACGGTCCTGGCCCGGGCTCTGGTCAACGACAGCCTCTTCATCCTCTGTGCCATCTCCCTGGCCTGCTGCATGTGCAAGCTGGGAAAGATGTCTTCAGCCAACGTCTACCTCGAGTCCAAGGTGGGTAAATGCCTTGGGAATTCCCACTGGGACTGCTCAGCTGGATCTGGGTCTGCTCACTCAGGGCAGCACTGGCCTGGTGGCACCTGAGCTGCTCTTGCTCAAATTCTCCTTCCAGTGTGGAGGTGGCAACTCTTGGATTCCTCCCTTTCACAAAGTGCATGCTCCTGCTGTGAGAGTGATGTTTCCTGCATGTTTTAGGGGAATACTTTGTCTGCAGCTTTGGCATAACAGATTTATGAGCTGCTTCTGCTTTTCAGGCATAGAAAATCACAGGTGTGCCTTGAAGAGAGGGCTCTCTCAGAGCAGCAGATGCAGTTTTTGATGTGTATTTTACCTGCAAAGGGGATCCCCCAGAAATCCAGCTTTAGCTGGACTCTGCTTTGGTAGGATGAGATGTCCTGGATGAGATGAGCATTTTGCAATGGGAGGAGAAGTTGCTGTAGGTCCTGTCCCAAAGCAGGACAGGTGAGGGTCTGAACACACACAGCTCTTTTCCAGCAGATAGGAAAGTGGAAAAACCACCAGCAGTGTGGCAGGAGGCTGCAATCAGTGTCCACTTGAGTGCCTGGAAACATCTAGAGGAAAAGCCAGAGCACCTGAGCACAGCCAGCTGAAGCTGAGGCTTTCTGGAGGAGATGTCTGGCTCCTTAAGCAGCAGAGGGCATCCATGCCTTCCTGGAATCCAGGATGTGTGGGCTGGGTCTGGTGTCCTGCCTGGCTCCTGTGACAGCTGTCCAGAGGCTGCAGGTTGCATCCAGATCTGCAGTGAGGCAGGGGCAGAGAAGCTGCTCACATCCCTGCTAGCCTGGGCCTGGAATCCAGCTCTGACTGGCTCTGGACACTCATTAACTCACCCAGTTCCCCCAGTGCAGGAACTTCCACTCCTCACATGCCCGAGGCTGCCCCTGGGCTGTGTACAACATGCTCCAGGGAAGCCTCTGCTCTCCACTTGGATACTGACCCTGGCTGTCTGCTGAAGGTCTCTGCCTCCTCCCCTGCCTTGAGGGCATCCTCTGATGTTGTGTTTGGGAAATTGCTGCAGAAGCAGGGTGGGGATGAGCAGAAATGTTACACAGATGCCCCAGAAGGTTGTCCTGCCCCTGAACATAAAGGCACACAGCAGGGCTGGAGGCTGCTGCCTCCACACTGAAGGTGGGAACACTGGAGCTGTGGGAAGGAGGCTGGACTGCAGCCAGCTCCTGTCCTGGGGTCCTTGTGAGTTGGAGATTTGCTTCAGCAGCCCTTGTGCCTCGTTGTGCTGGCCTGAGCACCACAGGCTCAGCTTCCAGTGGCAGCAGGGTGTGTGCTGGGCTTCAGGGCTGTCACTTGTCTGTTGGCACCTCTCTCCTGCTGATGCTCTCAAGACACTGTCCTGAGCTCCAGATCCAGGAAAATAGAGCTGGGATGTGGAGCAGACCAGTGGGATGAGCTTCCCCAGCAGATTCTCTGCTTAAACACAAAGGCAGCTCAGGTGCTGAAGGATGTTTGCCCCTCACTGTGACTTGCTGCCTCCCAGCAGCCATTAAAGGGATTCATGGATGGATTTAACAAAACCTGGTTTGTCTCAGCATTCCTGAATGGTTTGAGTTGGAAGGAATCTTAAATCCCATCCAGTTCCACCCCCCTGCCATGGGTTACCTTTAACTAGATCAGGTTGCTCCAAGCCCATCCAGCCTGGCCTTGGGCACTTCCAGGGATCCAGGGGCAGCCACAGCTTCTCTGGGCACCCTGTGCCAGGGCCTCAGCTCCCTCACAACCAAGAATTTACCCCCAGCATCCCATCTAGCCCTGCCCTCTGTCTGTTTGAAGCTGTTCCCTTGTCCTGTCCCTCCAGGCCATTGTAAATGGTCTCTCTCCATCTTTCCCGTGGGCTCCCTTCAGGTACTGGGGTTCAAGCTCTGGGTCTTTCTGCCCACCCCAAATACTTGAGCTTCTTTCTTAGACAAACACTGTGTGCAGTGTTGGGGTGCTGGGTGGCTGCAAGTGAAAGGGCTGGGTGAACACCTCTGCAGAGTCTGGGCTGTGAAGCAGAAGTTGATTTTCCTGCTGGTTGGTTGTTGGCCTCATGGAGATTCCCAGAGGAAGGCAGGGGGTGGAACAGCATCTCCCTGGACCCCCAGTTTGGAGCTGACTGACAAAGTCCTGCCAGGGACACTCCAGTGCCTCAGATCCTTCCCTGCTCCCAGGCAGCTCTGGCTGTGTGGCTCCTGCAATGAACTCATCACATGAGAAAGCTCTTAGCCAGCTCTGAATATTTTAGCAACAACACACAAATGTTCTGGGTCATTCTTGCCTGCACAGCTGCTCATGCATTTAAGGGAACAGGGAAGAACATCACAGCTCTGTATTAAAACTCTCTTTATTTCTTCCTGTCCTAGGGAACATCTGTCTGCCAGGCTATTCTGGTGGGATCTGTAGTGGCCCTCCTGTATTCCTCAAGGGCTTGCTATAACCTGGTAGCTGTGGCCATATCTCCAGACAATGTTCCTGGTCCTTTTAACTATGGCTGGGACAACCTTTCAGACAAGGTGAGTGTGTGACCCCCAATCCAGAGCCAGTGAAGTGAAATGCAATGAAATGTACCCTCCTCATCCTGTGAGGGTGAACAGGAGGCTCTGGGGAGTGTCTGGGTAGCTGAACCCCCACATGAGCTGCCTTTCTGCTATGCTTGCTCTCTGCACCCAGCAAACCTGAGTCCTCCTCTCCTCAGCCACTTCTTCAGGAAGGATTCCCTGTTGTGCTCTTCCCTTTCAGCCTGCCAACTCTTCTTTTGAGGGAGAGGAGGGACAACTCAACTAGAGCAGAACAGCAATGCTTAATCAGGCATGGCTGTGTGTGAGGGAGAGTCACTGGTGTGGGCAGCGAGCTCCCAGTGCCCTGGTAGCACCCTGTGAGCAGAACCAGCAGCAGCAGCCAGGTGAAGGTCACTGTGCTGCTTTGGGGACTCCTGCCTTTGGAAAGGTTTCTCTGCACTCCCAGTTCCAGCTTTTGGGAGCTCTGTGGGTGGCTGGGATGACACAGAGCCCTCTGCCTTGTGCCCACAGGTGCACGTGGAGGTGAGCAGCGAGGAGTACGTGGTGTTTGGAGTGGTCCTGTTCCTCTGGGAGCTGGTGCCAACCACTTTCGTGGTGCTGTTCTTCCGCGCTCAGAGACTGAGCCAGAACCTGGTAGGCCTGAGCAAGTCCCCCTGTGCTGGGAGGAATGCCTGGGATGACTTTTGGGAACGTTTTGCTTCTGGCCTAACTCCTTTTTCCTTGGCAGACTCCAGCAGGGATGGTCAACAGCCACAGCTACAGCTCCAGGGCCTATTTCTTTGACAATCCCAGGCGCTACGACAGCGACGATGACTTGTCACGGCTCGGGGCCAGGGAAGGAGGGTAAGGAAAGGTTGTGCTGCTGCTCTGCTGCCCTCTGGGGCAGCAACAGAGATCCTGGCTTCTGCTCCTAGGAAAAACTTGGGTGGAAGAGGCAGCTCGGGCAAGGTAGATGGGGCAGGGAGCCTCTGACAGAGCTTCTGTTTCCTTGTGCAGCTCACAAGGAGCTGTTTCTATTGGGCAGAAGTGACCAGCTCAGAGAGGTGGATGGGGCTCACAGGTGGTGATTGCAGACAGGAGACCTCATCCAGGAGGGCTGGGATCCATTTCAGAGGGCTCTGAAATGATCTCCAGGGAGGTTTCTCCACTGGGGAGTGAGAGCTGGTGAAGTTCTGGAAGGGAGCTGGGACAAAGCTCTGCAGGAAGTGCTGGTGTGGGGAGAATGGTCAGGTATCCCCAGCAAAACTCTGATGAGGCATCCTGGTATCCCTGTCACCTGTCACCATGGAATCAGGGAGTGGTTAGGGCTGGAAGGGACCTTAAAGCCCATCTTGTTCCACCCCCTGCCATGGGCAGGGACACCTTCCACTATCCCAGGCTGCTCCAAGTGCAGTCCAACCTGGCCTGCAACACTTTACTTCCTTTCCACTTCACTTCCAAGTCCCTCACTGTTGGAATAAATCAGCTGAGACTCCATTTCCTTCATGCAGAAAGCCAATTCTTTATTCAAAAAGCTCATGTTTGTAGGAAATATCAGAAGGCACAGTGTTAAACCTAACTGGTCAGCAATGCAGTGAAACTCAGCTCACTGGTCAGTAAGGGCTATTGTATATGTCTATCAAATTTTCTCTCTCTAGGTATATTTTTCCTTTGTGGATTCTCATGGGACAAATCTTATTGTTTACACAGGTGCATTTGTTTTTTACCCTCAGAATAGAATGTTGTGTTAAATGAACTTATCATTCTCAAAATAGCTTCACATGGCAACTTGCAAATTGCTTGTTAGCTGCACTTAGAAGAAATGACAGGCCAGCTTTGGCAGTTTGATTTCATAAGGCCTCTCTTTTATAATTCTTCTACCTGTCTACGACACCTCACCCTTTTCATTAATTTAAAAAAGGCTCTGTTCTGATGTTAAAACAGCTTGCTCTTAGGAGGGTATTATCTCATTAAGGTCATCTATTAGATATGGGATAAGATGCATAAAAGACCAATTACAATCAACAAAACTTATCAAATGCTATCATGTCATTGACACAGGGTTTTGCAGCATGAGAAAACAAAAATGTCCAATGTCTCTTAGGGAAGTGGAAATAACTGACCATTGTTTTAAAGTCCAAATAGTTGAGACTCAGGAGAAAGTTCATTAGCTGGAAATGTTGATGTTTGACATCACTGAATGTCCTCCTGGGTCCTGGAACAGGGAATAACTGAAGAAGGTTAGTAGGAACACTGTACCATGATGATGACATAAGGGGCTTTTGTTGGCAAATTGCCCCTGTAGTTTGCAGACACAGCTGTGTCTTGGCAGTCCTGCTTCTGTTCCTGTTCTGGCCACGAGGGCTGCAGGGTGATTAGGTTATTTCTCTTTCCACTGGGCCTCATTTTCCCAGAGGTGATTGGTGATTGATCGAGCAAACAGGTGACCACTTTGAACCTGCTGCTGATAAAACACAAGCACGCCCTCTCTTGAAGTCAACAAATCAATTAGGCTTTGCTAATTGAGGCACACTCAATTAGGATTTAGATTTGATGATCTTTTTTCCAAATTTCTAATGCAAATATTGCATTATTCAAAATTCTTTGT
>VXBC01011829.1:0-13414 GCA_013399945.1 Ploceus nigricollis
GAGATGTGAGCACTACAAACTGGTGTCAGGGATACTGCTTCTGCACTCTAAGTTAGGAATAAACTTTATTATTTTCCTTAATTGAAGCTATGGCAGACAAGAAGGATTGGTCCCGCTCCAACACATTGACACATTAAAACTGCTTTTCTAATTCCTAGTATTAAGATTTCTCACTAACATAATGATGGAAATAAGATGACACTTAATGCTTTTGATGAGAAAAAATATTAATAATTGATAACATATTAATACTATTTAATATTAATATTTCATTTTAATATTAATACCATTTAATTAGTTTTTAATAGAAATTTGGAAATAAAATTCCTCCCTCCTGGAGTGAAAGTTTTTCTTTCTGCTTGATTGGTTTCCCAACCCAACTCGAAATGACTAGGTACTGACTCAAACAAACTGCCCGCTGATGGAGATGGAAATCTTTATTTCTTAGCTATATGTGATACTATTGGCACTTTTCACTTCCAAAAAATACTTTTTCTTTGAGGAGGGAAGTGTGAGTAGTCTATCCTGGTTCACAAAACTGACAGTACTGTAGAGTTTTTAAGAAGGACTCTTACTCAAAAAAATGGTGCATACCATGAAGACAGCAAAGCTAGCAAACAGGTCAGTACTCTCTATTAAAAGACCCAGAGGGCTTAATAGAATATATTCTAATACTTTGAGGGTTATCTCCACTATGAAAGTCTCTTGCTTACACTCTTCCAATATCACACTTAAAGAAAAAGTATGTTGTTGATAACTCTACTTGGCCAATACGATGCAACACATATCCCACTGCAATTTGATTGTAACTATTTATCCTTTATAAGATTTCTTCTCTTCACTACAATCCATGAAAGTCAAATTAATTTTGAAAATGTACTTTATTTTTGTAATCCAGTAGGTAAAACCAACAAGATTAACAAAAAGATTAACAACAGATTGTACTAATTAGGTAAGTGAGGAAGTGCAATATTCATATTGTTGGGGAAGAGGGTTAACAGTATATTTAAGCATACACAGGGATAAATTAGTAAATCTTTCCAAGCAGAATAGCGACATACAGCTGTGAGCTAAGGGACACCTGATAAGGTCTAAACAAGTGTCATTTCTGATGTGCTCCAGAAACCTCTGGAAAGAGGCAATTTCTCCTCTAAGACTGCTTACTTCCCTCCACTGACAATGATTCAAATAAAGCTTATTCAAAAGCATATTTCTCAACTGAAAACCTTCTCCCCTCAAGGGACAATCATAAGTGAAGCTGATGTAATTCTCAAATCCAGACAAAGTCATTCAGTCTTTGGTCTAATTTCATCTGCTACACTTGAAACTGGGACAAACATGACAACAGCAGAGAAACTAGAAGAGTTACTGAGGAGAAAGAATAAATTAGAATATAAATTGAAAATTGTTTCACAAAAAAATTGTTCTAAGTTAACTATGTTGTATACTGTGTAAATAGTACAACTAAATTTCCAAATATCAAAAAATAAACATCATGGTCCACACACCAATTACATAAATTTGTGATGTGTAGGGGGCTGACCCTGGTCAGCAATTTAGCACCCAGCAGCTCCTTTCTTGCTCAACCCTTCAATGGGATGGAGGGATTAACAAAAAGAGCAAAAGTGAGAAAAAACTCATAAGTTGATATAAAGAAAACATTTTTGATAACATAAAATAAGTGAAGGGGGATAGGAAAAAGAGGACTCAAAGGTAACCACTCTCCAGCTACCACCAGCAGACTGATGCTTGACCAATCTCTGAGAAACAGCCACACTGTACATCTGTTTTCACTACTGAGAATGACATCACAAACCTAAATCACAGCACCACACAGGCTGCTACGAAGAAATTTAACTCTATCACAGCCAAGATAGATATGTGATGTAAAATAGCCTCTGCATCAGGCAAAATCCTCTTGATAAAATAAATAACGCCATTTTCTCAGGTCATGTTCTGTCTTGGTCTCAACAAAAATTATTGTATTTTCCTGTCTTCTTTCTCGAGCTTCCTCTGCTCTCTATTTAATCAGAAACCCTTGGCAGTACTTCTGAACTGAAATCAGATTTTGCAAGAGAGATAGTTGAAATATGCTCCTCTAGATGCATCAGATTACCTTGGTAGCCAAGAGTCACAGCCTTTATCCTGAAAAGCCTTTTCAGCATAACTCCACCATCATAAAAGCAGTGGGTATTGAATACTCTTTGAAATATATTCCAGAGGGTAATCCTCAATTTGAGAGTGTTGCAGATGTAGCTTCGGGAAAAACTAATTACACTTCACCAGAACACCTGTTTTAGTAAGCTGTTTTTGTTAGGTAGGATGCTGTATTAAAAGCACCTATACCTGGGCAGCACAGCATAATCCATGAACAACCTGCTCACAAAGTATTTCAAACTGCATAATAGCCTAAGGCAGAAAATAGATTTAAAAGTATTTGGAATAAGGCTTCCAGCATGTAAATGAAGAAATACCAATTCTTTAAGTACTGCTTTACACAGTACTCTGAAGGAAAGGTAAATGTGATGTAAATATTAACAATTATTATAATATAACAGAAAGTTATTCACCATAAAAGTATCTAGAGACATCACAGAGCTTTGGAAAAGCACCAGTTCATTCTAGGACAGAAGCCAAACTCTTCCATCATCCAGGTAAAATTTATGCAGCTTTTCCAGACCCACACTGAAACGAGCTTTGAGTGTTTTTTATTTTTGTTCTTCTCCTTAAGGAAAAGTTCTGCAAATGGAAGCATCATTACTTCTGTTTATTCTTTCTATTTTGATAGTGCTAGAGCACAAATCAGGATTGTATTTAGTGAAATGTGGCTCTAACACAGAGCCAATGACATCCAATTTTGCAGTATATCTGAAGTTTGTGCAGTGCAAACACAGAAACAGCTCTCATATCTATGGGCTCTAGCCATTACAAAAAGCCTTCTCTGAAAGGCTTTGTGTTAACTCAATATTTCTATACCTGGCACTGCTTGCAATTACAGACCAAATAATAGCAGAGTGAAGAAAGGGTATCCTCTGAGAAAGGGAGGTTGGGACCATTTCAGCCTTTCAAGATGAGCCACAAGACTCTGAAAAGACTTGGTGTTACACTACCGCCATTGTGCCTTTTGCTGTTTGTTAGTTCAGTATATAAAGTAAGAGTCTCTTTCCAGAAATAAAATCCTCTGCTCAAAGAGACATTTGAACTGAAAAAGGGATACAGTAATAAAAGCACAACTCTGAAGAAATATGGGTATTTCAGTCCCCTGTCCCTTCCACAAAAACAATCCTGAAGTTTTAATTTGTAGCCTTATTTCCCATCCTTCCAGCACATGACCTCAGTCAGTCAGCAATGGACAGTCAAGAGCAGGTCTTGACCCGTGTACCAACTCATACATAGCTGTGCACAACCCGTGCATAGCTCAAGTGTGGTGCCAACACCACAGCTACAGCACAGAACCAGAAACAAAGCCAGGATGATTTGCCTGTTGAGGCAGCTTCACCTCTGGCAGGGAGAACCTCTTGGGAAGTGACCCAACCTCCTAAGCTTTGCTCATGTGGGCACATCTTCCTAGTGTAACTTACTCCCATCACCCTCAGCATGGGCAAGTGTTCCTGGATCAGGAACATTTTTAAGTCACAATTTAATGCCTATAAATGTACTATTATTTTTATGTAAATAACATGTACCAATCTTTTATTCACTTATGCATGTTCTCTGGAAGAAGTTAAGCAGATTCATGATTACCACCAGAACCAATGCCATTTGCCCATACAGAAACAATTGAGCCAAGAAATCTTCTCAAAAGATCATCATATTGAAATCAGATACTGCACAAACTGGTAAATCCTCTTATAATAAGAATGCATCAGCCTCACATATGATAATCTACTGTGTCCTTACCAAACAATTCACCCTCAATGCTGATAAAAAAGTTTCTTTTGTTTTGTTTTGTTTATGGCATGCCTGGCAAATTACACACAAAGCAACAGACTCTAATGTGAGAGACATGGAGATCACCAAGAAAGTGTAATTTGTGTTTTTGCTTTCATTTGGCAGAGTGACAATAGAGCTGCAGGAAAAAAGAACTCTTAAAGCCCCTAAATTCACAATAACTCCATTGCTCCAGTGACTCTCTAAAATAGGGAATGGCTGATGAGTTCCCAGGAACACAGATCCACAGCCTAAGCCACAGCAGTCTCCAGGGACTATGGGATAAAAAGCAGTTGATGCTACAAGTTACACAGCAGGTCCTGATGTCAGATACCTCCTGGAACATGATGGGGGGCAAGGGATTTGTTTCTGGAAGAATTTTAGTTCTGCTTCTCAAAACCAGCTTACATCAGAAGGGTTACCATAAAAATTAAGTAGAGATGTATATAAAGCTGAATTAATTATATGCTCTTTTCCTGAAAACAGCCACAAATTCGCAAATGTAAATCTACAAACGTTCATTCCCACTGACGTTAATGCAGCTACTAACTCAAGCAAGCTGCAGGCATTAACTTCGGCAGAGTTCAGCCAAAGGAACAATCTTAAAAGGCCTCAATTTATCCCATTTATTGTGCATCACCAGAGAATAATGCAGGTATTAGGTAGGACTGCAGAGTACCTTAAACTACATCTCCTCACAGATGCTTGACTTTCAATTTAATCTGAACAGAACTGATTTCTAGTCAAAGCCCATTCTGCTGCCAACACTTAAGCTTTATGGTGAGAATGGTCTGACAGCACACTGGTATTATGTGTTTACAGAATCAGGGTTTTCATGAGGCAAAGCAACAGTTAGCACCAACACTGGGAGACTGTGCAGAGGACTTCAGCTTTCACTGCTGGAGTGGGAATGGGTTCCTTTCACCTGATGATGCTAGATTGTACAGATGATTCTCTTCTGATTAAGTAGCTTGCTGCTCCCTGATACCAATAGAGCAACTCAAACAATGAATCTTTACTCAGTGTGATTAACAATACTAGAACCTAATCCACAGCATTTCTTTCTTCCTCAGGAGAGAAAATAGGAACATGCAGCAGTGAAAACAGAAATTAAATGTTACACTAATACGTTTTTCGAATGGTTGAATTTAGATTGCCTAGATATCTGAATACCATGGAAAAAAAAGGAAAATTTTCCTATGGAAGCATGTTTCTAATTCAAGACCTCAGCCATATTAACTGGTCACCTACATGCTGATCAGATTTTTTAAATTTTCTTTTAAAGAATTTAAGAGATTGTTTTAGTTGATCAACATCTGATTAATTGTATTGAATATGTCTATCCCTTTGACAGCTTATGAATCAATAGACTCATCCCACAGTAATTTACACAGAAGTGCTAAGCCTGTGCACAAGGTATCACCTTCACAGTAGGCGTTGTCCTCTCGAAGGGCTCGGAAGCCATCTCGGCAGCTACAGACAGCTCTGTCCTCTAGGTTACGGCACACAGAATGCTCCATACAGTTATGTCCTTCAGTGCAAAAGTCATGGCCTGTACAGAAACAAGCATGATTGAGGGTTAAAAAGAATCCAGGGATTATAAAACATACCTGTCAAAGACAGTGCTATCATTTTCTCAGTTCTTTTTCTCAGGTGGGTCAAAGAATACCTTTCTATTGTCCGTGAGATATAGAAAAATAAATTGTACCAAGCATGAAATGGATGAGAGGAGTAGTAAAGGCCACCAGAACGGACTGTCTCCAGGTCTTCAATTCAATTTCAGGTTATAGCACTGATCTGAAGCAGCTGGATAGGAGGCTTGCTTAAATCCCCTTACTGTCTCCTTGTCATTGTTAATTACTTTTACAGAACATGTCTTAATTATATAGTTCTTGTTTTTTTTTTTTTTTTCTTTGCACATTTATAAAAGAGCTTAACAGCGTAGACACTCAGCTAGTGATATTACTTTTAGCACTTTTAGTTCCCCTGTGTATTTATAAAATCCTTCTATATTTAACCAAAAGTCTTTGATTAACACTGACTTGTTTTGCTTTACTCTCCCCTTATCTCTTCCCTTACTCTGCTAACTGAATACTCTTCCCTTATTACATCATTCTTTCCATTACAGAAGATTTTATTTTTAAATCTCACCTGTTTGCCATCCCTATTTCCTATTTTATTTTTTTTTCTTTTCCATTTTTCCTGAGTGTGGCCATTTTACACTGTACCTTAATTATAAATTTTTAAGACTATGCAGTTCTTTTCCAGGCTGCAAAATTTAGATTGAACCTTTCAACTCAGTAGGTTTCTTTTAAAATGTCTTCTGTTTTGCTCTCATGAAATTTAATGATTTAATGTTGTTTAACAACATTAGCTGGTTCTAGAAACTGACTTGAAGCTTCCACAGTTTACAGATTTTTATATAAAGGTGTGGAGCTTGTCTCCTTCCCTGTTTTCTCATTAATTTTATTTGTTTCCTTCTTTCACTAAAGCATTAATTGATCAAGCAGCAGTAGTGTTTTCCAATGATTACTTTATTCTCTCAAAACCACAGGAGATCTTGGGAATGTAAGCCAGGCTCAGAGGACCAGGACTGGTCTAACAGCAACAGCTCCAGAATGCAAGCTGGCATCAGGCTGAAACACGAGTCTCTTGCAAAATAGCAAAGAAAGTATTTTTCAGCAGTAAAAAATATTAGTTTTATCATTCCACCTGGTTTCTGCTTCATATTTTGCTGTGAAAGAGCTTCTAACCGTAACCTCACAGAAGCTTAGTTAAACAAGGACCCCAAGCAGGACAGCAACAACAGAGATGCCTGGAGGTCAGGTCAAAGAAGTCTTTTGCACTTGGACAGCTCAGGAACAGTGTGAAGCAACAGGAATGAAGCAAAAGAAGACAATGAAGCAGAAGATCCCATAGAGAAAAAATGTTTTACTACTGAGACCCAGTGACATGGTTATGATAGAAACATCACAAACCTATTGTGATATGACAGGCTAATGTTTTTCTTCCTCCTGCTGTGGGTTGTTTCTCTAACCTAAAGGTATCTTTAGGTAATGTCATTCAGACATCATCATTCACCACAGCTACCACAGTGATGGCATCCAACACAGGACATTAAGGAGCAAAATATTCTACACTTTAACTGTGCAAGAATGTCTCCAATACTCCTTGATGACAACAGAAGCGTGTGCGTCAGGAGCAACCTCTGGCCATGGCAACATCTACTTTTTGCCTTTTTGCTGCCCTGCTCATTGAATACTGAGTTCATGGAAAAGCAAGAGGCTTATTTCTGGATTTCCTGGCCTGTATTGGATTGTATCAGATTTTGACATTGACTATGAAGATACATGTCATCCAGAAAGCATGACAGTTTTCATACTGATTATTATTAAGATTCTCAACATTCATACAGCAGCTATATTAATAAACAAAATACATGCTGCTGAATAATAGCCTACAGCAGCTTGTTTATAGAATAAGCTCCTCACCTCATGAGAAGCCAAGCTAGCATAGTTCAGGGAGGATTGAAAATATTTAGAAAGCACTCAATCGACATATATTAAAATTTTCTAGCTCTATCAAACACAAGAAATATAGACTCCTATTCTCTAAGCTACTAAAGGTTTTATAGAAAATTATCATTTAAAAATTCTTTTGGACTGTGACAGACTTGAAGACCTGTCTTCTCTTAAGTTCTTTTCTTCTGCTTTCTTATCCCTCTGCTTGATGTCATTAATCATACCCTTCATGTTTGTGCTGAGTAGTACAGAAATAGCCATAGCTGCAATCTTCGCTGATGCATACCTAAAATCAGTCCAAGAGCCTAACACGTTCCTTCATGCCAGGTATCAATTTATCTTATTTAGCTATAGAAGAAACAAATGTAGCCACTTGAAGATGCAAATGCTAATAGCTTTGAAGATGCTGGTGTTAGTCCAGATCAAAAGGGTGGGCCAAGGACTCAGAGCACTTCCTACATCGCTCTCCTTTGCTAAGGATCAGACTGGGTGTAGCACACAAAGCTGCAGAGCATACAAAAATGTTTCCCAAAGTTTCTGCTTATAGATGTAGACTACAACCCCAGAGAGGTGAACAAGATACCCAAGTACTTGAACAACTGCATAGCACAAACAGTTCTCTAAAAGAGATATCTCAAAGCACCCCAGAAAGATGCTGGCAAACATGAATATTTCTCTGGACTATTTAATTCGGACATTGGAGTGGGTGAAATGTAGAAAAATCACTAATTATATATATGATTTCTTCAACTCTCCACCCATTTTTGGCTGCAATAAAATACAAAAACTTGTTTCACAGAATTTACATTACTAAACATTTTACAAATAATTTTCAGATGTCACAGTGTAGTTGTTACCTATTCAGCTTCCCAAGATCTACAGTGATCATCATGCATAGGAGTGTCTTATTCAAAATTATCAGAAAAAAAAAGTCTATTTGTAATCTATAAGAATGAAAAATTACACTGAGCTTATATATATCCTGCTATTACCTTACCTTTACAGACTTTGCAGCAACTGTGAGACACGGGGATCTGTTGAGATTCTGGGCAGTTCAAAGCTGGACAGCTGTCTTTTGGAATTCGCTGCATTTTGTGGTCCTGTTAAATTGAGGCAATTGATTAATACTGTGAAATAAAGGAAGTTATGACTTTAGTGGAGTTTCAGTATTATAATGTACACAAACCCATGCCTAGGCCAAACTCCAGGTACCTTCAAAAACCATTTGAGATGACAACATAGAACAACAAAAGCATCAGGAACTCTCCTACACTTAAACCTTTTCAAGCAAGCAAAAGTGTGGCAACAACTCTCATTCTTCTCTTATCTTAGCTGTCAAGTAGCTTGTCTCAGAAGTTTCTCTTAGCATTATGCCTGTAAGAGTTGCAATTTTTTCTCAAAAACTGAGGCAGTGGATTCCAGAGTCAAAGGTCCCTATAATGAATACTCTAAAGAGGCTTGTTATATATACAGGAAATAAAATCAAACTTGAGCATCTCTGATCTCACTGCTTTCAGCTGCAGTAACACTGAAAGAAACTGGCACTGAGTCCCTATTAGGAAAGAGATGTTCTCATCAGGCATCTGAAGTGTACAGCACCACAAGATGGTGTCTAAGGATCTTCAGGCACTCAGTGCAGGTCACATGAAATTGCTGCAGCATAGCCACACAAAATGCTTGCCTTAGCAACCTGGCTACCACGGGTGTACCACCTTTAGGCTCCCTCGGGCCATAAATAATGTGTCTTGCAGTGCTCTAGTCATGATAAGGCAAAGAAAGAAAAAGCAAACAACAGCATGTTCCTCAGAGGCATCTGCCATAAAATAAGTGATGTTGTTAAAATAAGACTTCAATGAACTCAGGACCCTGCATTTCTGCATGCAAGAAAAACATCTAAAATAATGCATATGCCATTTTATATATACATGTACTATTATTATTATTGGTCTAGCATTTAATTTTAAATCTCTTTAAGCATGAAATATAAAGATGAACATGTACACAATGGCCAATATCAAAATGACTGCTCAAACTTTACCTTAAACAATCTTGACAGAGAAATCAGCCTTAATCTTATAATACAATAAAGCAAACCAGAGAGAGATGTGCTGTACACCAGAACAAACAAAACCCAGCAATCCCATAAGCTAAATTAACCTTTGATAGAAGTAACATCAATTAAGGTAGTCTGGATTTCATTTTAATCTTTTATAAATTCTAATTTGGAAGATAATTTTTCATTCATTTATTTATAATATTCAAACAGAGAAGTGCATGCCTATGGCATGCACAACTGCAGCAACCAATCAAAACAAAACATGACGCTTTTAATTACATCCAGACAAAATGAAAAAGTTCCATACATTGCCTTGATAACATCATTATAATCCTTCAAGCATGAAACCAGTACCTGTGCCATTCCTATTAATACCTCTTGACTTGAAGTCATTAATTATATCCTTTTATGAGAACGCTGGTAGTAATAAAATAATGCCCATCTATGAATTCCTAAGTGACCAACAAAGTTTGCAGATTTTGTGCTCTGAATTATCATTCACGAGGCTGTTCAGCAGAAACTGTGTGTACTTCAGTCCTTGAGAAAGCAACATTTCAATCAGTCAAAGTTGCTGCTTACTATTTCTACCAAGAAATAAAAGTGAGGCAGCCTATCAGAAAACAAGTCTAATCAACAAAACACAGACTAGCCCAGCCAACAGAGGCTTTTTTTTTCATACAGTATCACAATTGCCAGCTGCAAGGAACACAAGGCAATGTCACATAACTTTTGATTGCTGTTAATTATACCATTGACAAATCATAGAATTCATGTCCTGGGTGCCATGTTGAAAATACAAGCTCGTGGCCCTAAAAAGCCGACAGCTGAATCCAAAATTATTTCTGGTTAGCTTCTCCTTGCTATTCTCAAAAGGGTTTCAAAAGCCTACTGCAGCAATTAAGCTCATAGAGATTAAAATCAACAGCAGTTAGACAAGAATTCCCAGTTCTTCTTTGTAAGATACACTTTTTAACAACGGTATGAAAATGTTTGAGATTTCCAGAAACTAGTCTGATGGACAGCTGCATGGCGAGAAGGGAGGGGAGTTGCTTGCCTCTTTTTCTCTGTGGAGAAATGTGTGTTCAGGTTTTCAACTCCAGCCCACAGCCTGCAGGTCTCTAACCAGAAAGGATTTTTCCCCATCCCTCCCCTGGAGAGACAACACACAACTCACTGCAGCAGTTTGTGTAATTCTTAACCCACAGCTGTCCCTGTGGTATATTTTGCCCTTAAAGTATATTTCTTCCCTGAAGAGCAGCTCTATTCATGCAGCAGGGCAAGACTGACTCAGCATCAGGTATATTGTGTTTACAAATAAAAACCCCAAGCCTACCCCATTTCCATCACTAGAAATACCAGATACCTGGTGTACCAGCTCTTTTTCTTCTTTTCCCTCTAGCTTTTCCTCTAAGAATGATCCTGAATTCCAAACTATGCCCCCATCACATTTGTGTATCTCTTACACCTGAGCACATAATTTTGAACAGTAACACTGCAGATGGAAACATAAGGTAATCTGCTGATGTTTCATTACTGACGGTGGGGACGATACCTAGGGAAGAAAGAATGCTGTTTGATTGTCAAGCTGTATCATCAAAGCTTGCAGCTAAGCAAAGTAAATTTATTTGCAAAAATTTGATGTGGAACTCAGACAACAAAAACACAGGACTTATTAGATGCCTTTTCTGTCATTTCCTGAGGTACACCTATCTATTTTTCAAAAGCATGACTTTGATATTTCTAACATGCAAGAATTTTTATTCTATCAAGAGTATTCTTACCTTGCACTCAAAAAGAACACAGTCCCCTGAGCTTGAGTACACAGTTTCTCTTTGTCCTTCAAAGTAGGTTCTGCCTTCAAATACACACACCGCTTCAGAGGGAAAAAACAAAACAACACAACACAATGATTTTGTATAAATGTGTTGGCACACTGCTTATAGAATTGATACATTTTCTTAAAGAGAACTACATTTCAAAATGAAAAAAACTGTTTCAGCTGCAAGAATATTCTAAACCCATCCAGGACTCTTGGATATCATAAGCAAAAAAAAATTAGAGGAGAAGAAAACCCCACAGAGTACCCAAAAAAGCACACGTAAGTAGAAAGGTGAAGGATGCTGCAGCAATATGGAGTACAGATAGCTACTGTGATGGTAGAAGAGACGTGTCTCAGGTGACACCAAGAAAGGTGACTGCCTGCAACACAGCTCATGGGTGCACAGGAAAATGGAGCTGTTAGAGCAGAGCCAGTGGCATTAATACATAATTAGCTTCTTGAAGAGGAATATTGCATGATGAAGGGTGATCACTGAAGCCACATGTTTATTTGTTATCACAGTCCTTTGATATTTCAGCACCCCACACAGTTGTTTAAACATTATGGATTTGTATCTTGATTATCCCAGTTCTTTATCATTACTGCTAAGGCATATTAAAGTATATTAATTTTATTGTACAGTAACTGACTTCTCATGACTGTCCTTTTTTTTTATCCCCGAACAAAAATACGATCAACTCTCCAATGATCAAATGACAGATGGATGTCACCAGGATTGGTGTTTGTCATGCCTTAGCCTTGGTGCCATTCCTGCACCCCAGCAGCACCAGGTTTTACAACTGCATGCTGACACAGCTCGCACTGGATTGCTCACTAAAACTCCTATTCAGTATTTAAGACTTACATAAAACATTTTCACAGCAAACCGTCTTTTTTTTTTTTTTTAATGGGTCCATTACTGCAATTACATTATGCAAAGTATAAAGGCTGAGTAACATAACTGCTAGGTACAGAAAATCAGATGTCTGTCTCTGTTGCTTAGGACACAGTCAAGGCTCATCAAGTAAGCATAATCATGAAATAACAGGAGTACGTTACAACTTTCAAGTTCTAGATTACATGTTAGATGTCTAATTTGCTAACCATTGATTTGGAGATGGAAATCAATTATACTTTCACAGAGACATTTATCTATTCTATTTAAATAGACTGCAATTTGTAGACAATTTAAAAATATCTAAAAGTACAAGACTTTTTGTTTAATTTATTTTTTACTTTTAATTACCTATATTAATTAGTATTATTCCTTTTATTTTCAATTCTACTTTTTTTTTTAACTTGCAGCACTTTCTTATTACTTCATCAGCATGTAAAAAGTAAAGTTTTGGAACTGATGATGAAAAATAAGTGATGGGTATAGCAACAAAAACGGGGTTTTGAAATTAAAGAATATTTGTTATAATTATGTTATAAAATATAAATTATCTTGTGTGATATAAGCATCCAGGTGCTCTCCCAGTCCTTATCTCAACTCACTAACCCTTTGTTACGTTTTCTCTTCCCTATACACTTGTGGAGGGGAGTGAGAGAGCAGCTTTGGGGGGTTGCCTGGAGTCCAGCCAGGGTCAACCCACTACACGCAGAGTGTGTGACTCACAAAGAGTCATAAAAGCTCAATACTGTGTCTCTTTCCTCTCCCCAAAACAAGCTCTTCTAGAAGGAAGTATATGAAATAATTCTATATAAATCTTTACCATGAACTAGCAAATCTTGAATCTAGGCAAGACAAGACAATCACCCAGTCATATATATCACCTCCTATGCATTACAGGCCATGACACTAAACTGAAATATTCAAATATTAAGACTTTTCCCTTGCCCCATACATTTCAGTTTCTAAGAACAACTACATGTGACAGGAAAAAATACAGTACAGCATTGCCTGAGGATCACACAATGGCAATGAACTGTTAACTTAACACATCCTCATGTTCCCAACAGGCAGACTATGACTGTTCACAGAAAAGGCAGAAGACATCAAAATCACTGTCATTTTATCTTAGAAGAAAATATGCTCCTGAAGCCAAAATACTCTGAACATATGAGCGAGACTACCCAGGCATCTTA
>VXBC01011829.1:13449-63242 GCA_013399945.1 Ploceus nigricollis
AAAAAAAAAGTAAAACAACAAACTACCTCAAAGCATAGTCCACTGAATCCAGTCTCCTTATTAAGTAAGAGAAATAGAGAAATAGAAAACAACATTCACAGAACCATCAAAAGAACACATCCAGCCTAGTGTGAAATCATAAAGTTATTTTTTTATTTCACCAACAGGCTTTGGAAGTCTTTGCATATGAAACCATTCTAATGCAGTGACACAGTATCACAAACACTTGCTTTCAACAAGAAAATCAGCTCTTCTCCATACAGTCTTGGAAACAAGAAAAACTTAGAAATTCTGAGTCTGTGAGAGATGGCTCTGCCCAGATGGCCCTTGGCCCTTTCCCATGTATCTTCATGCACCCAAGGATTGTTTCTCAAAGGTTAGAAAATGGCAGCAGAGTGCATGATTCAAGCCTGTATGGTTGCCAGAAATTTCAAGCAGAGCTCACATGCCCACCTCCACAATCACAACACTTGGCCTCCATGCAGCCAAGAAAATTATATCTCATCCATTGAACTCCCCTAAAAAAACAATCCAAGCATTTTGCTGTGGCTTTGCCAGCAAGGTTATAATGTCTCCAGGTTATCAGGGACCTGTCTATACAGAATTACCAAACTATGTTTGATAAAAGAGTGAAAACCCAACAAACAATAAATGCTCAATTTAAAAAAATTAATTGAAACTGAATTGAAAACCTGTTAAGCTGAATAATCTAAGCACAAGTTTAAGCATGTCTTCTTATGGACTGCTGCTCTCACTGACAACGTTCAAAAGGGGTATTTCTTTTTAAAACCATGGCTCCATGTTTACTTATCATGACAGGCACCAGTGGGTTTAGTGATGGTATAAGTTTGCCAGTGTATACTGTCTTTTCTTCTCCCAATGATGCCACAAATGCCTCTTTTTCCCACTCTCTTGCCAGCCCACTCTTCTCCCACTGCCCACTGAGGAGGCATTCTGACAAACAATAAAGGGCAGATTTGCATCAGTCTACCTGGAGGCTTCTAGAAACTTTGAGATTGTCTGGTTAGGGGAGTATTAAGCACACATGGAAAGATTTCTAGAAAGACAAATCTACTAACCTTTTTCTGCAGCCCTTTCATCCTAAGACCCACACCCCAGGTAGTGTGGAATAGAATGTTCCTTCTGCCTCCTAACAGCAACTGTCACAACCAGTAAACATCCCCTGATGCTGGTGATTCCTGTCTTTATTTTCCTTCAGAAATAAAGATGTTTCAGCAACATGAACATCTGGACTAGTACTGTGTAAATAGAAAAGTCTGGTGAAGATTTAATTTCTGCTTGGCTAGATGCTTCCCAGGATACTCTGATTAGTTTGTGATTGGTATCTCTCTGGGGAAGCATATCATCCTTCATCTTCCTAAGTCCTTTCATTCAACAGACTGTGTTACAGTCAAGACATGATTAGCTGTTCCAGATCTTGATAGTTATTTCCTATGTAGGATTTCATCTACAGCTGAATTACACCAACCATTTCTTCTTGCCATCAAATTTCCACATTTCCCCAGTACCTAAAAATAATATATATTGTTCAAAGCAGAGATTTCTAAGAAGATGAAAGAGGAAGCCTACAAAACCTGCTTAGAAGTTTGATTACTCTTGATCTATTTGTATGCAGAAAGTGATCAAATATTACACTGGTAAGAATCTGTGTACAGGATCTAAAAAATTATTAGCAAGGTCTGCTTATATTTATGCAGCTGTATTAACAATGCAACTATCCTTTAGTATTATTTAACATATTGTGATGACACGGAATCTTCTCCATGCTCTTCCAGCAAAAGGAATCTTTCAGGAGCCCACTTGCTGTTGTGTTTGTTCAATGAATTATCAACAGTTTGTTAAACCATCCCTTCTTTTCCACAATCCATTCTTCTTCCCACTGGCCTCCAAATGACACTTTCCTTTTGTATTATTTTACATATCCATGCAAAATCCATGACCCAGCCAACTCCTGCTGTCCGTTCACTGAGTTCTCAGAATGTCAAGTAGTACATTTTCTCATTTCTACATTTATCACCTTCACTGTCTAGATTGTGCATGCCTTCCCCTGAGGAATGCATGCACACTTCCCTGTGGTATCTCAGCTAGTTTGGATTCAGACTTATCACCAAGGGAAAGCAGAAAGGTTAGCACACTGGTCAACTCCTCAAACCACTTTAATTTCTTGTATTCACAACTGCCCAATGAGTGGCAGATAGGACTTGCAGTTTTGTGAAATTTGGCCGTAATTGTGAATGGACAACCTAAAAACCGGTAATTAAGTCTATGTTGCTTCATTCTTATGTTGGTTGGTTGGCAGGGAGGAAACACACCCAAAATTATCTCACACAGAAGAACCCCAAACCTGTCTCATTCACTTAGTTTTCCTACCTCCTCCTTGAAATCTCTTTGATTACACTTTTTACTGTTCAGAGATGAAGGCCTAGGCATTGTGTAAGTCCCACTAACCCTACTTTGCAAGCTTACATAGCACAGAACCACAGTGTGGCTCTATCCTTAGAAGTACAGAGATAATCACTACCCTCCCTGAATTTCTTTCTCTTGACAGTCACATCATTACTAGGCATAGCTCACACTCCTTTCTCATTTATCTTTGAGATTTGGGCATTATTTTTTCTTTGCTCATTTTCTGGAAAGCACAAACTCCTCTGTTGCTGCAGTCAGTGAGGCTGCAGACTTACTTCATTTCATGCCATTTCCCTCAACAATTCAAAATTATTCCAAATTTCAAGCTGAAAAACATATTGCAAATTTTTCCAGTCAATCACTGCTGAAAAGCTGCATATATCTGCTTCTGCTTCCTCAGCTGAAAAAAGAAAAGTGTATTTTAAATTTTATCATGACAAGGAGCCAATTACTATTTGTGTCTTACTTCTTATTAGCTGGAAAAGCTAAATGTTTCTATTACATTTAAAACACATTCTTTCTATTACATTTAAAACACAATGTCATTGTTCTATACCAGTCTTAGAATCACTCAAGAGTATCTACAGTGTGAGACACCAACAACACTAACAGGCTGTTTAGTCACAGTGGCAAGGAGTCAGTCTGAGATCCTGAATTCCATCCCCCAGCTCTCATATTTCCTATATTTTCATCAACTGTTACCAGGAAATTACATAATCCTATGTGGTGTTGTTGAGAAGTCTTCTATAGAATTCGTCACAGGCTACTTGAGTCATCCTTAAAGACTAAACAGGTAATCTGAGCTCTGAAAAAGCAGTGAAAACATGACTAAAAACTCTACTGACAGCAGTTCAGCTGAGGCAAATAGACCTAACAGATGAGTAAAACTTTTAAAGTAGGCTGCCAGACAGGGGAGTCAGGGAAAGAGGCTGCAGCCAATCAAAGCCAATGGACACTGATTGCACAAATGGAGATATCTCTTGGTAAGCAAAGATCCAATCTGGACAATATGTTTGATGTCAGCTTCCCTTAAAAAGGGCATTACTGCTATTCACACTGCAACTTTAGCTTGGTTAAACAGAGCAGCCAAAACAGTTCTACCGAATGACGTGCAGAACTTTGGCTTTAGTGCAATGGACCATATTCTGGTTGTTAAAGAGAACAGGAGTATTTTGGACTATATATATATATTAATAGTATAGTATTTAAAAAACTTGGGCATGCCTAATGTGAACAAAATGCCCACCCATTTTATGACAAATTCACTATGTTGGCAATTCAATTCCCAAACAACTTTCACAGCAAAGCGTCAAACTATAAAACCAAACACCTTAGACAAAAGCCTTAGAGGTTGTCAAGACAGGAAAAGCAATTGAAGTTAATATTAATTAAATGACAAATGTATTACGATTATATTAAAGGTTTATAAATAGCACAACAGTCTGACAGACCAAAAGAACTTCAAGGCAAATATTACAGGCCTGCTTAATCCCCATAAAGATGGGATTAGACCTTATCGGATAGATTCCCTATGTCAGCTATCCACAACACCAGTGACATAGCTACGTTTAGTGAAGGTGCTAATAGATATTTTATCAAATGCTGACAGGGAAATTTGTACTTTGTTCTACCTTTTCTCAGTTGGACTGCTGGGCTAGTTGTAGAAGATACTTTTCTGAAAACTTTGTTAAGAGAAAAATAGCAGAGTTTAGAAAACTAGACACCTCCCTAGAGCACCTTATACTTCAAGACATGCTTAAATTCACCCATATCCCCATCAGAATGCCTCAAGTCACAGGCATTCATATGCAAGATGAAATTAAATCAATCGATTCAGATGGAATATTGAGAATTTATTAAATTAAGGAAAAACTGCTAAAGACTTGCACACTTTTGAGTCAGTATTTTGAAATCTATGAGAGCTAAACAGATATCACCAATCAGCATTAATTTACTACATAAAAAGACGTCTGTGTTCTCCATTGCCTTAAGTTAAAAGCATCCATGGACATGACATGGATGGGAAGACACACCTACTCCTGCAGCTGTGCTTACAAGGTGCTCCCCAGATACTTCCAACAGGTGGCAGAGGGGAAATAAAACAATATATTTTATTAATTGGGATATTTTGCCCAGATTTGCCATGAAGAAAAAGAGTGCACCAATTATGCATAATTTTTAAAGACACATTTTTGCACACGACTACTGAGATGGTGGCTTTCTGCAGTTTTCTGGACACGAATCATGTGAACATGTTCAGTAAAAGGCAAGTGCCTCTGAGCAGCAGCATTTTCCCAGATTTTGACAGTTTCATTTGACAGCATTAAAAAGATCCTATGCAAACTACAAAACTACAAGCTCCACCACCATATAGTAAAGCTGGCATTTATTAGGGTGAAAAAAAAACTTGGAAGTGATGTTTCCATGCTCCCAAGTAAAAGGTTTCACACAGCTTCTGCTCCAAAAATTTACAGCTACCTCCAACAGTCATGGAGCATTTTGACCAACAGCTTGCCATATTACTTAACTACTCACAGACTACACTCATATTTAAGCAACTAGCAGGGACCCTACAGATGCTTTTATTCTCAACCAGAATGCCCTTGATCCAGAACAGTTTCCACAGATGTTTTAGCTAGAAATTCCGCACTGTCACTTTGCTGCACACACCTCCCTAGTGAAGGCACGTCCATCTCACTGTATTTATTTTCCTCTCAGATCCAAGTGCTTTCACTTCTCCTACAGACAGCAGCCCCTGGTTAAGTTGGCTGTTACAGCAATACTCACGTTTGCCTTCATGGTGCAGGCCAGTCTAATGTGCTCAGACATTCCCAGGAGTCGAGCACCACATCCATTGCTGTTGTTAGATCTCACTTCTTTCAAAGCACCTGCATCTAGCTCTGTACAGCAACTGACAGGGTTTCATGCTCCCAACTCTTCTTCCATCCACTTCTGTTCCCATATAAGGAATCTGCCAATCCTTCCATCCCTCCCTTCAGCCAGAATGACAGGATTAGTTGGCATAATCACAAACACCCTAGATAACTGTATTTAACATTCTTAAGCTAAGTCCTTATTATTAGTTCAGCAAAAGGTTTTTAACACAGATAGCAGTGTAAACACATTTTTGGAAATCTTGATTAAAATTGGTTATGCAAACTGGCTTTCTAAATTTTTTATATACTCACTCCCAATGTTCATTATCTAATAATATTTAACCAAAAACAAACATTAAAAAAAACCCAGGTATTACCAATAGTTTGGAAATTTTCAAAAGACAATTTTTAAAAGAAACCAATGTACATCTAACATGCTGTTTCTCAAGGCTCCTAGAAGTTACTATTATCCATTGTGCATTCCCAAACAATACAATACTTCATGTCTAAAGTCAGTTCAGGATTTGAAATAATTAAAAATTTAAAAGTAGCTGGAGCAGATGTTCACAGATTCTGCTACATCACAGCTAATTTCTCCCAAATGTATCCGTCGATACTCCGATTCATCATGGAAAAACAGTAAGCTGGAATTCATAGCAACTGTTAATGAAACGACTCCTTTTTTTCTTTGGGAACTACATTAGTGAAAGAAAGCTTTACAGTCACTGATAATTTTTTAAAAATCATATCTATTAATACTCCTATCGTCCTTAGGAGGACCTTTCTAGACATCAGACAGGATTCACACACTGCGCACTTAAGTCTGTTTATCTATGTGGAGCTGTATTC
This sequence comes from Ploceus nigricollis, assembly GCA_013399945.1. NCBI lineage: Eukaryota > Metazoa > Chordata > Aves > Passeriformes > Ploceidae > Ploceus > Ploceus nigricollis. Next base: position 19,602 of record VXBC01011829.1, read on the forward strand.
AACTCCAACTGAGCTTCAGCTGCAGCACTTCTCCCCCTACAGTGGCAAGCAGCATCTCTGTATTCCTCCCATGTCCCCTGACTTTGTTTTCACTGGGCATATACCTTCCTTTGTTGCCTTAGCTCCATCCAAAAGAAGATCCCTTTTCAGTCAAGCTGACCTTCTGGCTCATCTGCTAGACTTCCAACATTTTGGAATTGCCTGCTCCTGTGCTTTTAAAAGAGGGTGTTTAAGAAGTGACTAGCACTGATAGAACCAGTGATTCCCCAAAGATGTGATTGCTTTATTAATTTATATGTCTTTTTTAACTTTCTACTTCAAAAATGTATTCATTTATTCCCATGTTTCTTCACAGCCACTCATCAACAGAATACTGTAAAATTAGTAAAATTAAAAATGTGTGGTTAGGGGATCACATTGTACTACCAACTCGATTCATAAAGGGTCACAGAAGACAATGGACAAAATTTAGGCATCCCAAAGTCATACACTACTACTATTAAGAAGCCTGTCTGAGAAATTCACAACAACCATATGCAAGATTGTTATCTCTTCCATGCTATAGTCAGATTTGATTTCTCCTTTAGGTGCCTTGAGGATCTACAAGGTTTCTAGATAAAGCATGACGAAAACATCTACAAAACAAACTCCCCCTTTACAAGCCTGTAAAATTAGCCTAGAGAGAAATACTGTACTTTAGTCAACATGAATATAACTTAATGAGACATCTTAAGGAAATACTTTGTCAAAATAATAACATAGAGAGAAGCATGCCTGTTCATCTTCCCTACCTTCAAAGTATCTGAAGTGCTCACTTACTAGAAAAAACAGGTATTGTGCCTATTTTCCAGATGAGTCAAGCATATTTACTTGCTTTGATTTCAGGATAGGGGGCTAAAAAAAATCTTACAACTGAAACTAGGTGTTTTCTGTACCAATTTATTACATCAAACAATAATGTCACTGTAATTCTAACACTACTATGTATGTATACACTGGACATCAGAAGAAAAAGGAAACCTAGTAGTATCTTCAAATTTTTTCATTTGTTAGGAAAAAAAATTCTAGATGTAAAATAATGTTAAGGGATTTTAACAAAATGTCACAAATTAAAATGAAATCAGGAAAACAGTCAAAATTATACTTGAAAATAATTTAAAGCAAGAAGGGGAAGACCAGAATTTTCACTTACAATCAGAATCTTACACAAATAATTTCAACAAGTAGAAGATGAAAAACTAGTCAGCTACCCTGTAGAGAAAGGCTTAGGACAGTCCACCACCCTCCAAAACAAATGAACAGGGCTTTCTTCTTAGTGGAAACTGGTAACAAATAAAAGCCCCCAAAAAGGCAAAATTAGTAAAAATTCTCTATATCGGCAGAACAGAGTTACAGAAACACCACAGACACAGTCCTGTGACTGGTACAGTGACAAAAGCAAACTGCAGAAACTCTCCAAATAAAGAGGACTGCAATGGTGTTTTTGAAGGCAACAGATGAGGAAAGCAGGATAAAGGTCTGTTACACCACATCAGACAAGATTTCCATTTTAAAGTTGTGTCTCACACGGGACTAAGTGACCATTATTTGAAGCTGGACATATTTTATGAGCTGACAGATGTAGAAACAGTGATCAGTAACAGCCTGGAGGTCTATACATCACACTTCAGATATCTGCAAGCAGTAGTTAAGAGAAGTATACCAAGCAGTAGATGGTTTAATTCACTACATGTTTCCACTGAAAAAATGTCAAACTTCTGCAGTCCAAAAGACTGAAAGCCATGGGTTTAAATCATTATCTTCACAAAAAGACAAAGGATAACAGTGTACATCATTTTATATTAATTTCACTGAATCAACTTCATTCATATTTTACCATCCCTTCCAGGGGAAATAAGATCACATTATTGACAGTTTTGTGGTGACTTTTCTTCCAGTAATTTATTTATTGGGTTTCAGCCTTCACAACCTTCCCATTTTTTCATTTCACAGACATAGGCACTGTCAAAAAATTGCATGTATGCCTTCTTGTACACTCCCATATCTCCTACCAGCATCTCCCCTAGGCCAGCTTTCCATCAAAACAATCCGTGTCAATGTGGCAATCCTGCTCTGAACAAGAGTATGTCAAGTGCAAACTGGTCTTTGCAAAATTGTGCAAGCCAAGAATCCCATTTGGTTGATTGGCTGGGTTTTGACAAGCCTTTACTCCATCAGTAGTCTCTGCCTCCAACTTGTTACATTTCTGTGACCTTGTCAAAAACCTGTAGTTCTGGGGTTTTCAGCTAAGGCTTTTCTCTTTTTTTTCCACAGCACATACCCATTGAAGATGTTTGCTTCAGACAGTTGGAAATACTATAGGTATTTCCAAGATCTACAGAATAAAAGGTCCAGGCATAAACTAGAACATCAGCTACAAGCTGCTGATTTGGCAATGTGCTTTGGGTTATGGGAGGAAAAAAAACCTCCAACAACTCCCCCCACAAAAACCCTAAAACAAAGCCAAAAAAACCCCACCAGGACCCCCCAAAAAACAAATCAAACAAAAATTAACCTCATAGACCAATAATGCACATATAGAGTGACATAAGCACATCACTGTTGAGAACAAACATATTGAAATCAACACACAGGCATGTGAATGCTTACATATCCTAGATTATTTTTGTAATTATAAATAGAACCAGCTTTTTTAAAATGATTATTTTAAGCTACCTAAGTAAATTCTGGTGAAATCAGCATTACTAAAGTTAGGGTACCAACATATTAGAAGTTGGAACACTGCCAATCTGTCCACTCCCAGCTGTCTGAAAGCAAATATATTCATATCTAGCATATGTTAATGTTTTATTTGCACTGGAAATAAACTAAAATAATAACACGCTGCAGGTATTTTATATTTTATGAACTCCCTGGTAAGAATATAATGAAAAAGGAATGGAAAATATTAGCTCTTTTCCCACACAACCCCAAGAAAATAGGTTATAAGGAGAGCAGAGCATGGCCTACAGCAAAATTCACCATGTAAAAAAAATATTTTTAATTCTCTAACAATAAAGTTACCAATATTATGTTTCCAATTTATTCTTTAGTGCAGATTGCTACATATCCAGTGTAATGTATTTTAATGAATAAGGATTTTCTTAAGCATATTTTATCTTAGTATTCACTCCTCAGGCACACAGTAAGACTAAAACTAGATGATTTTACCATTAACTGGAGTTGTCCTCGAATACTGATACATTGCCTCCAGATCTAGAGTCTTCTAGTGGAGCTCCATAATGCATGGGGTCCAAAACAGCTAAAAGGCTACTCAGCTAGGAGGAAGCCACACTTCAATGCATGAAAAGTCTAAGACAGGCACAGGCACTGACGCCCCCCAGTCTCCTTTGCTAACAAGGAACAACAAAATTCAAAGGACATGGGGAAGTAGGAAAGGAAACAAAATAGGAGCAAAATATTTTGAGAAGTCCAAATACTGTAAGATGTATTTTAATATACTGTAAGCTATATTTTAATTTATAGAGAACAAAAGACATTCAAGGAATGGGTTTCTTGCTCAGAGGGGAATTGCAAGTCAAAAGACTCCCCGTTTTCCTTCTGATGAGGAATACTGCGCAGCTTAGAAAGAAAAAAGGTCACCTGAGACTACATGCTCAGCAGCAAAAAATCCCCTAACAATTCTGTCATTGGCTATTTAGCAGAGATAAAGCAAATATTGCTGTGCTCTAAGAGTAGTTTGAAAATTTCTATAGCTTTACAACAGAAAATATAGCAGAGACTGAGCACCTTGGGTCAAGGGTTAGACTGGCCCTGCCCACCAAAGCCAAGGGGATTCCTTCCATTGTCTTCTGGTGGCTTTGAGCGCAGCACAGGAAAGGTCCCCAAGACATTCTTAGAGTGTCTCAACTTCCTGAGATGTTACACATCCCAGAGAAGTGACGTCTCTGAGGAGATCTTCCCGAAGTGTGTAAACCCTGATGGAAAGGGCTGAAGAAGAGAAAGACAGGCTGTTCTCAGTGGTGCCCAGTAACAGGACAAGAGGCAACAGCCACAGATCAGAACACATAAAAATCCATTCGGACTGAAGAAAATACTTTCTTACTGTGAGGGCGACTGAGCACTGGCACAGGTTGCCCAGGAGGTTGAGGAGTCTCCATCTGTGTAGATATTCAAAAGCTGGCCGGCCACAGTCCTGGGCAGCCTGCTCAACAGAGCCCTGCTTGAGCAGGAGGGTTGGACCAGGAGACCTCCAGAGCTCCCTTCCAACCTCAGCCCTTTTGTGAGACTGACATCGTAGTTGCTATGCTGGAATGACAGGTGCATCAAGCATGCTTTTCTGTTACAGCTTTGTAAATCTAAAACACCTCCACCGATTTTATTGACCTAAGTTCAAGGACATGGTTTTTCCTCTTGCAAAAGTATTTAATTGGAAAAATTATGTGTCCCATTTCTGAATGAATATGGATACTGACTTTCTTTTGAAGTCACAAGAAATAATAAAATGGTTTAAACAGTTGGTAAAGTACAATGTAATTCATCTCAGCAGTACAAGTGGTACAATACAGCACAAGTACAATAAAAATGTTTTTTATTTGCCATTCCAGTGTGGTACTATCATTATATGTAATTCAAAAGCCTGAAAAATAAGGGTGATGTGAGTCATTTCAGCACAGAAAATCCAGAAAGTAGAGGCTGAATGGACACTATCTGCTAAATAACATTCAGAAGTTCTGCATGCTGACTACGGGAGGTTATAGCAAATAATACAGCTCTACGAAACAATCCAGTGCTGGCTATATTCAAGATATCTTTTAATACTATCCTGAAGTAGACTAATTTATCTGAATTTTCATATTAAAAAGAAACCTCAGAAGAATAGAATTTATGCTCTATATGCACTTATGTTCTTTAAAAAGCCACACATAAGTATTTAAAATCAAAAAGCAACTATTTGTTTTTTATTAACCATAATGTTGCTTCTCCTTTATATTCTAAAGTGTGCTTTTTTTAAAAGTACTATGATAAATGAGAAATCATTGTTTTACTGCTAAAAACTGCCTTTTCTTCCTCCAGTACTGATGCCTGCTCTGCCACCCTGAGCCTGCTGGCTGCCCACAGCCCTCAGATTCATGCCGTGTTCCAGCCAGCCTGCTGGAGATGCTCTTCCATTTCCCTTTTTCTGATTTACTGCAAGGATAAGATGACCTGTTCAGTCACTGACTAATCACTTCTCCAAGCTGCAGCCTCTTTCTGTGCCACACTGAATGCAGAAACTTCTCCAGCACTTGGCTGAACAAGGCAGGGGCTGGCATCCCACTTTGCTACCAGTGGAAGTCACCTAAGGCTAGAGGATGAAAGCCCAGGGGGAAAAGTGGCAATTACGTAAAAATATGGAACTTGGTAAACAGCACAGGCCTTAGTCCACAATGCTTCAAACTACTAATTATGAATTTCAGAGTAAGTTTAACCAATATTCCTTAAGTTTCTAAATAAAAATTTTGCACTCCTGCTGATGTTCAATTGCTGCTGCAAAGAAGCAGCAGATAGGCTTTCACAGCTCCTTCTCTCTGTGTCAGTAGGCTATAAGGGCTGTAGTTTGCAGAAGAGTGTCTAGCTTTTGGGGAAAAAATGGGTGAATTATGAAGAGCAAGAGGGGAAATCCCTTCAATTTTAATCATAAAATTAAAAGTTTCTGCAAGATAGCAAGACAGATCACTGCATCAGAAACCCATGCACGTTATTAAGAGCTACAGTGTCCATACTTGTGTTTTAATTATTTTTTTTAAAAATCCTTCCCAAGTTATAGAACCCCCTTACACACTCTCTCTTGACACCTGCTAGCACCAGAACCATGAGCTGATCCAGTTTTCAACAACCCCAATGTTTCTCATCTCTGCTTAAAATACTTCTGTTAGACTGCGGATTTCGCTACAATGCACCAGAAACCCATCAAATATCCTGTCTCAGAAAAAAAACAAACAGGTATATGGAAATATCACAGCCTGCTGATTTGAGCATAATGGCTCAGATTTTAACCTCTACTGGAATCTGTTAGGATGGATTTAAATAGTTTGCTATTAGGTCAATAAGTATCTGCAGTGTCACTGGGAGGAAGAGAGTGATGAGAAGAGAGCAATTGCTTCCTGGAAATCAGTCTTTGGTGATGGGAATTATTACTGCACCAGATACTGGCACAAATATCACTTCTGGTCTTATGAAAACAAAAATCACCTAGTTTGTTTAAAATACACTTGTTCCATTTAAAAAAGAATGCATATAGCTTTTGGAGTGATGCCTTGGTGTTAATAAAAACATTACCATAGTAAGATCTGCTGACCAAGCACCATTTCTCTCAGCTGCTAAGACATTGGCAGTCCTTCCACAATTCACTTAAAATAAATGAACTTGTCCTTGTACTTCTTAAGCCAAGCCTGTGGTCTAAAGCAATATTTATAGGGTCAGTAGGGAAGTTTAATCTCTCCACAATTCGTATTGGTGCCTATCACCACACAAAGCATTTGTTTCCACAGAGGAGAAAAAAATTAATGATCTTTTGCACATACCGTCTCAGAATTCTTTAAAATTGCATTGAGCACAGAAAAAAGTAGTCTCTTCCTTCCAGCTCCAAACAATTCTCCACAGGAAGCTCCCATTGAACCAAGATGTATGCTATGGTAGCTGGACTGAGTTTTACATTGTCTACAGCTGAAACATCCATCCAACATACTGCCCCATTCATCTGCCCTGGAGGACTGCTGCTTCTTTTAGCCCATTACAGCTAATAGAAAACACAGTGATAATTTGCATTCATTGCCATTCCCCACGCTACCAGCATCAACCTTCACACAAGACAAAACAGTACAAGTTATCTAAATGGCCTGAAACAAAGGTGTGGAGTCAGGAGAGAAGGTCAGGGTTTGTTTTCTTGTTTGTTTTGTGGCTTTTTTCTTTTGGTTCACAAAAAGAACCAAAGTCAAAGCAATATTAGTTTAAAAAAATATCTAAACCATTCTTTACTAAGTGTTCTTCCCAAAACTAAACATTTAAGAAAAACACGAATAGACAGTTGTGCTGAAATTTCCGAAGTGTTGAAAATGTTATTGAACAAGACAAAACAAAGCTTCGCTGTCCAAAATGTAAATGCTGGACTGGGCTGAAATTTAATTCCTAGGATTTGGCAGTGTGGGAAAGTCTCTTAGCATAACAGTTTAATGCCAGAATCAGGCTTAAAAATCCAGCATTTTCCATTCCCATCTTACATACCTGATATGCATCACAGTAACTAATGTAAGATTAGTCTCACAACTTCAGCTGTCTAAAAGTTCAGTATCTGATCTAATCACCTGGGCTTTGTATACAAGCCATGGAAGGAGATGTCCACTTCCAGAAGGCAGCTAATCCCATCCCTTCCAGCCTCTCTCAGCACCAAGTGCCTTCTGGAGGTGCCAGTCTCTGCAGCTTGTTATCAAGAGAGCCAAAATGGGTGGTGTCCACAACTAGTAAATGAAACACATCAGGTAAATTAAACAGCAAATGACAGCAGGCTTGAAAATGCTTGTTTATGGTGTGTAACTCTCCCTGCAGTCTGAGTGTTAGCACACATCATGGCACCATGTCACACTGTACCAGCCAAGATGCTCTGAAGCAGTGCCAGGCACAAGCTGGGGGCACAGCCCTGATCAGAGGCCATTCACAGCCAACCATCTGGATGCAGATAATCTGCTGGGGGTGGGAAAGGGGAAGAGACTTCAGCCATGTGAGCCACAAGTGCCTGCCCTATTTCATTTACTAGTATAAGTGAAGCTACTTCAGATTGTATTCCCAAATTCTACATGCCTAAAGCCATGCAGAATGACTCCATCCTCCGTCACTGAGGAGGAAAAAAATAAATCAAACAACCAAAAATCCCAGAAAGCCTGCTTGCTGGTCACTGAAAGAGCCAGAAGTGCTGTACTCTTAACTCTTCTTCTCTGCCAGCTGTCATTAAATCCAACCTCACTCTTTTGATTTTTGGCAACTTTACTTTAACACCAGCAGAAGAAAGGAAGAAGTGTGGAGGGAAGCACTCAGCCCTGGGGGAGTGAGACACAGCCACAAGGCTCCAGCAGCTGTCACTGCCTGGGCACTTCTACTCGAACAGTCTGGCAGAAACAACCCATCATCTGGTATGAGATAACAAAAATACCAGGAAGGAAACATCAATATCCATACATATTCTGTCTTGAAACAAATACTAAATCCAGCTAAAGAACAGTCTATCAGGCAACATTTTTTCTCAGCACTTATGACTGCCTATCCAAAACCAAGGCTATGGCTCCATGAGCAACACTCCCTAACTGGGGGTAACCCCCTAAGCTGTTTTCCCAATTATAAGCCATCTGTGTTCGCTCTATATTATCTAGTCAGAAGCTACATCTCTTGCTGTTTTCCTGAGCACTGAAAACAATCAAGTTATTCTCAGAACCTATCCAAATGGAGCAACTCAGCTTTGAACCCCTCCAGCAAGAACCAAGTTTAACAAGCACACTGACCTCAATCAGCTCAGACCCTGACCCGAAGACACCAAGACAGAATACAGCTGGCATATGTATATGAACTCAGAGACAACTTAGCATTTCCACCAAATTGGCCTGGAGAATAAGTGAGAGTCTTGCAGCCTCCACTGCCTCTAACTTCCACTCTTTCACTGGAATTTAACTACCCTGTCAATGAGACTCCAATTTACATTCTCTGTCCTTTGGTTCCTGGAATTTAGCCACTATAAAAATGGTGTGATTTATTTTAAAAGTCACTTTAAATAACCTAGATGAAATTAGGAAAAAAATTCAAAAGCAATTTTTTTTTTATTTGTTTTCTGAGCTAATTATTTTTCTGGTAGTTTGTCAAGAAAGTAGTATGTTTGCACGTTAGTTATAAATTAAATAACGTACTGGCATCAAATTAGCAACACTCAAAGCTAAGACACTTTGATAACATTAAGAATATCAAATGGGAAATTACAGAGTAAACATTAGTGTGCTGTACCAGAACTGAATCTTAATTTAAAGTAGTATCAATGCCCTGTGACAAGGTCAGTGTCCATATGCTTATTCACATTTCTTGACTTTTGTCAAGACTCCCAATAAAAACAACTTTGGAAGAAGTCATATGTGAGTGTTTCCCCATTAACACCTGGATAGAGAATTCCCAACTCAATTTACAGGCAGTACATTACAAAAACATACTTCTGAGGATCAGATTTTCAAATTCTGCCAACATGGTCAGAGATTCAAATAGCCTCAAATAGAGGCTTGAATGCCACACATCTCACATTCCTGAATTACCAATTACCCTGAGTCATCTAATATGCATGGAAATTCTGTGCAGCTGGTTTAAAAAAGTATTTGAATTCTTATTTCCTCTTAATTAGAATTAATCTACTTGAGTAAGTTAATAAGGTTTCATAAAAAGGGATGGTTTGTGTAACTTCTAACACAATTAAATATTAATAAACTCCTGTGGGAGCTAGATCAATGGAGTACAAAACGTCTTCCTGAGTTTTATCTTACAACATGTCATTTTAACCAGATATGTATTTCTCTACACTCTGTAAGAGGTTTTATACAGCAGCAGAACAGTGATGAAACCACACAAAAAAATCTCAACATTTACAGAATAAAGAAGTGTGTGCATCTCATGCTCAATTTCAAGAATGGATTCTACCATAGTCTGAAATAACTAACCATCACATATGGAATACACATACATAATCTGAAATACTATTCATAGTCCATCTAGATAGTGATTAACCTGAAATTCCCTTCTCTGGCCCTACTTGCAACAAAACCTGAATACTATAAAACCTGAAGTTAATCATGTATCCAATCCTAAAAGACAATATTAAATCACCTTTTTCCTTTTTCCTGTAATTCTTTTATGACCTTTTGTGAAATAACATTTCTAGGTGTCTGGGTTTTGCCGGTTTCTTCTTTTCTCTTAACTAAGGAAGAAGAATCATAAATATGAACCTCTATTTCTAAGCTCGATAATGTAAGGTTAGTAGTACACTCTTCATGTGATAAAGGTGTTGGATACCCTGGTCAAACACCAGGCAATTGTTCTTGAATTTCTAGCAGTTTGGTCTAAAACACAGATAATGGCAGTCAGAAGAAATATTTATAAGTAACTTCTTTTTCTTTTTAAATTTTGAAAATAAATATCTGTGCTAAATAAAAATAACAACTAAAATGAAACAAAATATCCCACATGAAATATTAAAACCTTCTGGTTATCAGTTCCCCAGAACACTTCAGAGAAGTCTTAAGTTCCCTGACTCCTCAACACAACTATTTAATGACCAGTTCTTTCACTGACATATTTACAGAAAGGTTCATATTATTTAAGATCTCAAAGCATTCATTAGCAAGAGGCACAACAGTGAAACTTACATTGACATTCCTTGCAGCACTTGCCATCCACATAGGCCAGGGCAGAGTTAAGTGGACAGTCAGCAAGGGGGCAAATCAAAGCCTCGCACTGCACAGTACCATTCTAGGAGAACAAAAGGTGCTTAACTGGTGGTTTTATTTAGCAATAGCAGAGATGGTCTCAAACACAGGAACTTAAAAATCTATTTTTAAATGCAATGAACTTTCTAACAACGTCCAAAAAAGACAGTTTAACGTGGGTCTTTTAATAAGAACAGGAACCATACTTTCAGAATGTCACACATACAATCTTTTAACATGAATGATGTGCTCTTTGAGATGATAATGATCGATTCTTTTTAGAGGCATATCTATTTGGAGGCAAAACATTCTGCCAATCAGTAAAAAAACTGACAGATTACTGTGAAATGACAACTGCACAGAACAATACTCTGCCTTCTGATTTTATGTTAGAGAGAACATATTTCTAAAAGGTAGCAATATTATAGCTGTGAGAAAAATCCAAGACAAAAATAAATGCAACTAATTTAACTCTAAATTCAAAGAATTTTAAACAGTTATCAGCCAGATTTGATGCCATAAAATACTAAAAGCAAAATGAATATCTCTCCAGAAATATAAAGGTAAAAAAATACTAAGCTTAAAGAGACCCATTTAGCCAATTATAGATAGCTGCAAATCAATCTAAGGTGCAGTACAGACAACAACAGCCTTTTCACTGGCTTCTAATGGCCTTTGGATTAAGGATTTAATGAGTTCAAACGGAATGAAAGAGTTTTATATGAATGGACAACAATACAAACGCCCTAGCTTGGTACCTGAAGGAATACTTGCAATCACATCTGGAGTTGTGATACCTTTGGGAATCTTTCATCCACCAAATCTTTTTCATTTGTAATGTAACAAAGCTTGCATATGACCCTGACATTTTACTTTTTATTACTTATTGAGATGTAACCAAAGGCAACCAAAGGAAATTGGACACAAGGGATCTATTAAATCATTTGCTAAGAAAAAGGCTGTGTTTATAGAGACAAAAAGCAAGGAATTAGAATTCCAGAGAAACTGTTTGCAACTCAGTGCAAGGGAATAATGTGATAGCTAAGTACATTCCCTAGCACCTGCATATGCTGACATGAAATACAGGAGCTACACATGCTAGTAACGCTGAAAATACAGGAAAACATATTTATTAATACTATTCCTTAGATTTAGAACAGATTTTAAAGTTCTTTGTTGTTAGTACCTAGCATACATCTGGAAGTTCTCAATAAAACTATTCAGAGGAAACATTGGAGTTCCTGACTCTCCACTCAAACCATAGCCATACCATGCAAGTGCAGTTCTTACAGCCATCCGTCCAGGATTCAAACTCTCTGTAGGTTGTGCCTTTCATTGTGCAGGTTCTTTCACAGTAGCACTGATCCAACTTGTTCATCCTCTGCTCAGCTTGAGACAACTGTATTTGCAGTTCACAAAAATGTTTTGAATTTTTAAGTGGTTTCCAAATTAGTAAAAACACAATTCAAACTGTCCCCAGTACACAGATGAGAGAATACATTTAGGAAAACACAATTAGAGACAATAAAACAATTATTGTTAAATACAACACGATTAAACCATCAGCCGTTCAGAGATGGAAACCGAGAAGCAAGACACAATGCATTTCATCTTTCTTATCATCATGATATCAGGGACATCATGAAACAAAATGAGCAGGTCAAGATAGATACAGCTCCTCACTTCTCATCCTTGTATGGGTGGACTGATCAAGAATCTTGCTCCACATAAAGTACTCGCAGACAGAGTGGCCAAATAAGCTCAAAACCGACAAATGCAATTTTTTCTGCACTTCAGCCAAGGCATTTTTAACATTAGTGTATCAAAGCAGATAGGTAGCATTCCTGCAGATATCTAAAGAACTGACATTTAAAATCAGAGTAGCCTATTTTCACCAGCAGACATGAATGCTTTTGGTGTAATATTCTAAAGGAAAGAAAGAAGAAAGTCCTGGTTTGAATTCTTAGTTCCTTGTCTTGCATATATTTTGTCTGAACGTGCCTTTGACAGCTCAGGTCTTGAAAAGTTTTGGTAAGTCTTGCTGTAATAAACACTATAAACACAGTTACCTATTTCATTCTAAGTTTATTGATTTTTTAGTCTTATAGGTAGAATTTGGATATCTATGAGCCCTTTCCTTGCCCAGGGATTTGGATGCTCTTTACTATTAAAATATATGATTCTATAAAAATATTAAAACACAAGAAAACTCTCTGAACTGAGAATCTATATGTATAAATTAGGCACAAGTATATAAAGATGTAAACATACCATGCAAGGATGCCCTGCACACAGCCATTTGCACAACCCCACACAAGCATGAATAATCTAAAAATACAGCAAATAAAGACTGACAATCCTCATTTCTCCTATGACTAGAGTCCTAGTAAACATTACCTTAGCTGATGTTTTTGCTAAAATATCTTGCAGTTCCATAATTTTCTGCACAAGTCCATGGAAGTCATTACAAGTTGGGCATGCTGGAATAATACAATATGTGTTAATAAATTAATTCACAATAGGTTCAATCATGACAAAGCTGACAAACAATACACTTAAATTCAAGGTTTTAAGAAAGCTTGTAGGACAGAAAGAAGGTAAAAAGCACACCTTTCATTTTATGATATAAGAATTAATAGACTTACTGCGATTAAGATCAGGGCACTGAGAAATAAATCCTTGAGGCATGACAAGTAATTGCACATCTTGCATTATGCCCTATGTGTTAGTGGAGAGAAAACAAAAGGATACATTATTTTTACCTGTCAAAATTATGTTTTTTCATTCACCATGTAAAACATTAAAGCTCACAAAGAAAACCTACCTGATAAAAAAATACTTTTGAAAAAATAGCTTCATGTCTGGACCCAATTCAGTGATAGAAGAATAAGCAGAAATAAAAATAGATAGATGTACAGGCATACTGAATAATTTTTAAAGACATAAGATTAAATGTCAAGATATAATTATGTGGCAAGAGTTTGGTGGGTTTGAATTCATTGTTATTTTTAGTCACTGCAGAAAAGCTTGCAAATGACCTTTAAAAAGTAATTTGAAAACAGCTGCAGTTTCAGTTACTTAGAAATATTCTTTTAAATAAAATGCAAATTTTTTACAAGCTATAGCTTTTAAATAGATTTGAAGATTAAAGAAACTAGAGTCAAGAAAAATGTATTAATGCAAACCCTAAATGAGTTTGTGCTGGTTTTGGCTGGAGTAGAGTTAATTTTCTTCACAGAAAAGCAGCTGGCATGAGGTTGTGTTTTGGATTTGTGCTGGAAACACTGCTGATAACTCTGGGATGTTACAGAAATTACACAGCAGCAAGGCCTTTTCTGCTTCTCCTTCCACCCCCACCAGTGAGGAGGCTGGGGATGCACAAGGAGCTGGAAGAGACACAGCCAGGACAGCTGCCCCAGCTGACCAAAGAAGGGGTCATATCCGAGACCACAGGGCATCATGCACAGCATTTAAAGCTGGGGCAAGAAGAAGGAAGCAGGGAACATTCGGAGTGGTGGCATTTGCCTTCCCAAGTAACTGTTACAGGGCCCTGCTTTCCTGGGGATGGCTGAACACCTGCTTGCCCATGGAAAGTGGTGAATGAATTCCTTCTTTTGCTTTGCTTGTGTGGCTTTGCTTTACCTATTAAACTCTGTCTCAAACCATGAATTTTCTAGCTTTTACCCTTCCAATTCTATCCCCCATCCCACCAGGGAGGGAAGTGAGCAAGTGGCTAGGTGGTGCCAGCTGGGGTTAAACAACAACAAATTCTGATGGGGATCCTTCCATAAAGCTTGCAAACTGCTGAGAAACTACATGTCTGTTATACAGCTGCAGAGCTGCATGTTGTTAAGAACTGAGGGAGATTTCAGCATGAGATTCAACTATAATGTCTGGAAAGGGATGGTTTCACCCAGAAGAATAGATCCTATGCTTGCAGGCAGATTTTTATATGCTTAGTTAGATATAATTAGTAGCCAGTATGCTGCTCTCCAATAGCAAAGGCCAAAGAGCAATTTCAAAGCAATCCAAGAGCTGTGTTATGATTACAGAAGCACAAACTGATGACCTCCTGAGATCATCTACTCCAACTTCCCTGCTCAAGCAGGACCAGCTACAGCAGATTGGCTAGGACTGTGTCCAAATAGCTTCTATCTCCATAGTCATCTTTCTTTGGCAAGCCACACAGTAGAATCGTTTTCTGATGTTCAGATTGAATTTCAGGTGTTTCAGGTTTTGCCCATCGCTTCTTGGCCTGCCAGTGGGCACTAGTGAGAAAAGTCTGGATCCCTTATCTTCATTCCCCTCACAAATTCAGGTATTTATCCACATTGATGAGATCCTCCTGATACCTCCTGAGTCTTCTCTTCTCCAGGCTGAACAATTCCAAATCTCTCAGCCTCTCATCATATGAAAGATGATTCAATCCCTTTAATAATTTTATTTCACTCTTTATCTTTCAGGGAATGCATACCTTAAAATACCCATGTGCAGTATTCCTCTGTCCCAGCCAAAAGGTTGTACCCAACGGTAAGTCCATGAAAGGCTTCTCCACAACTCTTTCATAAATTCTGAAAAGGAAGGGGAAAATAGAATCCCAAGTTGTTATCATTTAATTTACTCAGAGCTCAAATATTCCAAATGTGACAACTTCTTATAAAACAACACTCTTCACTTACTTATTGCAGTCCACATGTAAAATCAAGTGAGAGGCACTGATTGCTAAGGAAAGTCTGTGCCATTTATCATCTGCCAAAATGTATGGGAACACTTCTGTGTGGGAGCGATGACCGCCTGAACGATAATGCAACCTGATTTCGTTTCGATGACCGCTGCTTTCCAGCTCCAGGTACCTGTACCATAAATGCATCATCATGTCATGAACCATTCTTTTCAGCACAGCAACATTTTACATAAGACATCGTCTCATCATCATGCAAGAACTATTTAAAAAAGGAAGATACAAAGGCAAAAGTAAACCCTTTTCAGAGTTCCACTGCATCTCACTTCTCAGCGACAAATAATAGCAGGTTCAAACTTTCATGTAACTACACAAGATTCCAAGCCAAATATATTTTCCTCTAACAAAACAGTTTTCCATAATATGATCTGAATTACACTATTATAAATAATTGCCTTGTACAATGAAAGCACAATAGGGATACTCTGAAGGCATGAATGCACAAAAGACAACTCCACGTTTTGCAATAGGGACATCATTAGTAATTACCAAGGGAAGTAAAGACTGAGACTGAACACTGCTTTGATTGCTTTTATATGTACTGTTACGCCTTTCATTTTCTGTAATAAAATTTCTTCAAATATATATAAAATCAAGAAATGCTAACTCTTCAGAAGAATTTATATATGTGTATTTATTTGCTTTGTTAAATTAGTATGTGTATTTGCAGGGTGGGTGTACACACACATGTATACACATCTATATATGTATACACATACATATGTAAATATGGATATATGTATATATATAGCAAAAACCCAGCAGTGCAGCTGTGCTGAGATAAGTGAATCTAGCAGATTGCAAACACAAGCTTTGATGGTGAAATTCCAGCCATTCAATTTAAAAAGCACTCCATAACCAAACTCAGTTCTTAGACAGGCTGTGTGTCACATGTTGGACATCTTCTGGGAAAAAGCCTGACTAACCATTTGTCTTTTTAAAGTACCAAGTTTCTCATTTTAAAATTCCCCAAGAAAATTATTTTTACACAGGAAAGAGAAACAGAAATAGAGATTCCCTAATAATCATATGCAACCTAAAGCTAAAGAGCAAGGAGAATAACAGATGGGGTGAGATACACAACAACTGGGAGAATGGACAATTCATTTTTGTCTATTTTTTTGGCTACATCTGCAATCAGACATGGCAGTGGCTTGCAAGCTGAGTGCACATATGTTCTTGGTCATGTCATTTACTTTAACAGACTATCTATATTAAGGAATAGAAAAGACAATGATTGTGGTTTTGAAGAGTAAAAATGAGACCAAATCAAAACTATCCTGTACAATCATCATCCCTAGGAGAAGGCTAGGCTTACTGCACATCCTTGCTTCCTTCAAGATGGAACATACCTAGCAACAGCATAAAAACAACTAAGTTTTTTGCAAAACCAGAAAAGGACAATTTCTCCTTCCTCCCCAGTATTAAGAAAGCAGTTAACTAGAGTCAGATATAAATTTTATAATCAATTTACCTCCTCATGGCCCAAGAAATAATTTTTGCATTGGCAAGAAGTGGAAACTAATTGAAGGCCTGGCTGGAAAAATTGCACAATAGTGGCAGGACATCAATCAACTTAATAACCTCCTTCATAACTCAAGCTTCAAGGATAAAAATAAGGTTACTCTCAACCCAAAAGAGAAGGGGAACATTAGAGAACTTGACTCCTCCAGCAACTTTTAAGTGTCTCCACCCAGCTGCAGAAAATAAATGGAAAATGAAAGGCATGGATATGTTGAAGCATTACCTCCTGGTAGAACTAAGAGCTCTCCTTCATTCCAAGTCAATAGCAGAACTGATGGCAGCACACAAAAATGCAGGCAGGCAGGGAATAAACTACACTACTAGCCATACAGTCACTACAGAAGGTATAAAACAAACACTTGTGTTGCCCTTATGCATATAAGATAATGCAACCTCTGCAAATGAATCACGGATTTGCCAATAAAAAGAAAACATTGCTGTGTAAATTTCATGAATTAAGAACTGCTGAGAGAGGATGCTGACAATCAAAGATGCTGTAATATGCAAGGAAATTTTCCTACACAAATCTGCACAGAACCTGTGGACACTTGTGGTTTTTGTTTTAATGGTGATTTGACACTGTTTTGATATTCACAGACAATATCTTTTGTTCTTCCATTTGGTAAACTAATAAATATAACTACCTTTGAAATGAGAAAACATGCATCAAAATGAAAAAGAAAATAACAGCCATTAGGAGAATTATTAGGAGAATCATTTATGGTTTATTAATAATCTGTAGAGGTAGCAGCAAAACACAATTAGAAAACCAAGTGAAATGACAGCCAAAGCAATACTGCTTTCAGCTTGAACAAATGCCATGATGCTGAAATACAGATGTGAAAGTGAATCATTACCACTCAATTTTTTACAAAATGCTGTGCTTGCTATTCCCCTTTTCTACATTTGTTTAACTGCCTGGACTTACATGGCTCTGTCTCGGCCTCATGAGTCTCAGGAGACAGGACAAGACTCAGCACTGACAAACATATATGGGTGAAAATGCAAAGTCTGCCCACAGTGAGGCTTCTTGTTACATCTGTGAGGCTGTAACACTTGGGTGCATGGTTTCCAAAGGTTTGGAAGAGTCTTTCAGAAAATATGCTAAGCATTAACAAACAATTTTTTTGTTTGTTAATAATTTAGCCAACTTATTAACAATAATTGTTAACAATTGTTAGCAATTATTAACAATAAATATTTAACAAAATTTAACATAATTTAACAAAATTAACAAACATAATTTCAGGATTTAGAAATTCATGTCTGGTGACAAAAACACTCTATACTTCTCTGTACACTCCATATTACTAATCATTTGAGAGAAAAAGGAGGGTGCTTTTAACTCCTGAAGGACTTGCTCCCAAAAGAAAGAGTACCTGCATTGTACTGCAGTCTTCTCCTAGCCAAGAATCTCATTACTGAAAAGCTTCAGGGGAACCTCATCAGCTGAATCACCAGTTCCTTGCCCACATCAGCCTAGCCCAGCCCAGTCATCACAGGGAGAGCGGCAGCCAAAGATACCCCATTTTAAACATCACTGATGCTTCTCCCAACAGCTCTAAGGTCTTCTATGCTGCAGAAGGCAAATGACTTTTGGAGTGAAAAATAAACCAATACAAAGAAGCCCAATACAACAGGAGAACCTGCACCTCTCTTCCTAACACCCATAATCTCTGTAGTTGTTTAATCAATACCAGCCTACCTGATTTTAAGCCCCCCCCAAAAAACTACACCCACCTTGGTTAAACTTGGATTTAACTCCACAGAGAGATGATATGTGCTTAGGTTCTTCTATGTTCGACATGCAGAGAAGAAAATGCAAGCCTGGGAAAAAAGGTTGCTACATCTCTGTAGGTCACTCTGTGTGTGCACAATCATTGCAAAGGCAACAGCCAAGGCCACAGCATCAGATCAGCTGCTCTGCTTGGAAACCAGCCAGGCAGCAATCCCTAATGTACTGACGACGGATGAGCCTGTCTTTGTAAGAGGAAGAAATTCGTTTCAAATGCCCCAGAGGAATCTGAGACAGAAAACAGTGATGTTTGCTCTGCTGCTCAGCACTGATCTACTGTAACTTCTAGGTAAGAGCTGGGACTCAGCAGATCTGCTCAGCTGTGGAGTTCTAATGACCATCCTGGCAAAGGGCATGTGGTCACACCAGCCTAGCCACGACCTGCTCTTCGGGAGGTGACAGACTAGCACAAGGGAGACTGTGGAAGTAAAAGTCAGGATGTACAGCAAAAAATTAGATTTAGGGGGTGAAACACCAGATGATCTCAGTGCACACAGTAGCAGCCTTTGAGAAGAGGGAAGTATGGCCATTGCATCTAACAGGCAGTGTTGGAAATGCCAGGTCTTTGATGGCTCACTTATTCATTTGGCATCCTTTCTCACACAACAAATGCACATACTTACTCCAGGCAACTAATAATTTCAACTTCCATTTACAGCATGTAGACAAGTATTTCAGAAGCTAAAGGCAAAATATCATGTCTGCTGCTTATGAATTTATTACAGGATGGTGGGGTTTTTTAACTTTTCCTACTAACATTTATAGGTATAATGCTAAAATATTTCTTCATGGTTCTTTGACCTACACTGAAAAAAATGGCAAATCAATAAAATTAAAGAGCAATGTGTACTTAAGAAAAAAATTAAGTCTTATCTCCATTACTTATAAAAAATCTTTATCTGAAGATTTTTGGTATCAAAGTTCTGCCTTTTTTGTTAGGTTTAATTATATAAAACATTAAAAAAAGGAGATCCTACACAGTAGACTTCATTGCACAATAGCAGCAGGCAATTCTGCTAGGTGTACATTATGAAGATATAAAAGCAACTCATGCAGCACCACTATCACATTCAGCTATGCATTATTTGCTGTTTTCTGTGGTATCATGACTGGGTGGTCAGGAGTGTGAGCTTTATTTTTCTGTTTCAGAACACTTAATTTGGAAGTAACACTAAGTGTTCTCAAACATTAACTAGGAGTTTTTATTGCTTAGTGCATCCCCTAGAACAACATGGCATCAAAATATCCCCAGACAGATTATAATTTTTTCAACCTAAATGATTCTATGGTTATATGAAAAGTCAGGTGGTTCATTTTACCTGTAAGAATCTAGTTCCCACCTCTCACTTACACTATTGCTTGATCTTACTGGTTTTATCCTCTTCCATCTAGAGCTCTACCTAGACAAGAGAAGACTAGCATTTTTATCAGGGAATTATTAATCTAAAATTGTCTTTGCTTTTCTGGATAAGTCATAGCCCTTAGTGCAAGTGCACAATGGGCAGGAAAGCCACCAATTCCATTTCTGACACTTCCTCTTGCTGAATGCAGTTTCAAAGCCAGACTAATTTTCTGACTTAGGGCATTTTTGTTCAAAAACGTTGATCCATTCATTAACACCAAATCTTTTGACAGAAACAAACAAACATTCTCTCAGCAAAGTTTGTGGGGTCTAGGATGACATGCTTGCTAAAATGGGAGAGTGAGAAAGAAAATATAAGACGCTCTGAAGACTTTCTCAAATATCTTTAATGCCATGATTATTACCTCTATGAAAGCAGAAATCCCAAGTGAAGAAAGCTCAAAAATTAGAAGAGGGTATTACCATATCAACACAGACTGTATAAACAGCAGGACAGCAAAACCATCCTCTCAAATTTCTAATACAAAACTGGTGCTCCGCTTCAACTCATATCCATCTTGGTGATCTCTCACACTTTTCCCCTGAAACTGGTGAGCTTTTCCACACTGACTGGTGGGAATAGGCCTGGGCCAATGCTGCTTCACAGACTGCCCTGATATCATCTGCAAGGGTACTAACTGCAGGAGACAAAAGCATGCCAAGGAAGATGCTAACAATTATGCAAAATGGACAGCAGCAGGCCAGTGCTCCAGCCTGGGCACTGTTTGGTTTACTAGCAAGCCCTTGCCAGGCACCGCCAACAAACATGCATCACCACTGCATCAAGTGGAGAGAGAAAAAAAAAAAAAAAAAGAATGGTATTCCTCAGGGCACTTACATCAGGTGGAAAAAAAAACAAGTTCAAGTTCCTGCTCTAAATCAGGCAGAACAGAAATTAACTATGTGAGGAAAATGCCTCTGAAGCATCCCAACCAGACACCTACTGATCATTCTGGCGTTTACATCTCTCTTGTTGTTTATTTTCTTCCACCACAAAAATGGTCAACCACTTCAGCTTTGTTTCACCTCAGCACTGCTCCTTGCACTGGACAGATATGGAGAACAGCTGTGGAGGAGGAAGGTGCATTCATGATGTGCTCAGGTGAGGGAGCCCAGTGCTGGGACATGCATGGAGGAACACCCTCCTTGTTGGGATGTTTCACAGGAGAGAACAGCAAGGCAAGAGATAACAGCAGGGCAGAGAGGCATCATCCACACACATCCACCTGCACAAGCTACGACTGCACAGCTTCTCTCCACACAGAAAGCAGCACAAGGTAGCAGCTAGGAAAGTGAGATTGCAATACCCTGATGTGGAAGTGGAGGTTAGGAAACAAACATGTGAGGTTGTTCAAATCCTTTCCATCACTGTGCCATTCAGTGTCTGTACCCAATTCAAACTAATAAAGCAGGTGGGGAAAAAAATGTGTGTCAGTAAGATATTGTTCTTATCAACTCATTGCAGCCCCTCATCTGATTTCAGTGGGACTGCTGTGTTCTGGAAGCCTTTGAAGTCAAGACCCTGCCCTGCCTCCTTCCTGAGAGATCTCTTTGCTCACCTCCCAAATTTTGAGGCCAATCACATCAGGGAGGCAAAATCTTGCCTTACCCCCACTGCAGTCTACAAAGCTTCTGCTGGGTTTAGTGCTATGATCCAAGACCCATGGCCATCACAAGAGCAAGATACTCCAGCCCATCCAATATTACAAGGTAAGGCTCCCAGCTGGCCTTTCCACAACTCTTATGGGAGATCAGAAGAAGCCAGAAGCAGGAACTGAGGTCTAACCAAGCTCTTCAAAGCACTCCAAGGAAAGCTGTTCTTGCAAAAGGTGTTGGATTGGTCCTGGCAAAATTCAACCCCAATATTGCAGTGCATTGCCCATGCCATTCCTATTTGAGCCATGGATATGAAATCAAATTCCCAAATTTAAGAAATAATTCTGAAACACTAGTTCATGTCTTCGAGCAATTGCTCTCATTCCTCTCACTAACTCCATTTATCAATATATAATATATATTTCCATTTTATTCTCACTAACTCATAGTCCCAGGAATATGAATCTTGCCTGCCTGAAGCTTCCTCTTCTACTAAAAATCAACAAGGAAAGAACTTTCTCAACTCAAACAGTGTAAAAACAAATGGCATAAACCATGCCTCTCATTCCCTTTTCTTGACAAAGTTTCTCCAAGGAGAGCAAGAGGACTGTGAATATAATAAACAACTTTCTAGTAGATGTATTAGTAAAAGAAAAAGGCAGTTTCAATATAACTGCTTCCATTTCCTACCCCAAAAGAATACAGATTTTTCCATTATTTGCTCATAGAAAGCCTTATAAACAACATAGGAAGAATAACAAAATCTGTCAAAACTCACATTTCAGCTATTTCAGTGGGGGTTTTCAACATCATAGGAAGAAACAAATCTTCTGTCTCTTATTCAAGAAGGCCTGTCACTAGTCTCAATTCAAGAGATTCTACATGCATATAAGCATTCTGTAAGATGTTCTCAAACTATTCACCCTGGATTAGCTGGCACTGCAATGATTTACACTGGACAGGCTGGCCTCACTTGGTTTAACAAAAAGTTGTGGAAGAGTTAAGTGCATGAACTACAGGAACTTACATCCTACTGCCAATTTTTTTTTCTTTTTCTTCTTTTTTTGGTCAGAGTATTGACTAAACTGAAGCAAAAAACCCCAAATCCAAGCAAGAGTGCCGTGGTGTCAGTCGATTTTATGATAACCTTTACAGCCAACACTCAAAGAAACAGGTCATTCCTAACACCATGAAGGCATTAAACAGAGTGTAACACAAAATAGCTGCTTTACAAATATTTCCATCCAACTCCATACTCAGGGATAGAAGTTAAATCTCCCAAACCAATACAAACAAGAAACTTTTTTCTTTTGGGATAAAGAGCCTGGTCAAGCTGTCAGTGTCTACAGAGAGAATCCTTTGTCCCACAGAATCTTCTCATGCACTGGAAAAGCAGTGAATGAATGAATATACCTTTTTTTGACACCTTTCATGAAACATGCAAACTGCATCAAAAGAATAGAAGACTGACACCAGAGAAGTTTAAAATCACTAGAGGAATTCAAAAGCAATTGACTGTTACGAATAAATTCCAGAGGGTTCAAAATTATTATCAGACCAGTAAGAAACAGAAACTAAGGTTTAATACCAAAAAACAAAATACAGAATACTACAACCCTCCCCTCCTCCAACAAAGAACATCATGGAGTGTTCTAAAAAGAAGAAATAAGCTATCTCTTTTGGCACAGGGAACAGCCATATACAGCTTTAATCCCATATTACCTAACATCTGCTCTGCAATTATTGGCTTAAGTGGTAAATACTGAAAGCTTTTCTCAGTGTAAGAGTTTTGCAGCAGATTTTGTGGTGTCAGAGAGGACACTTCACACTGTAGTCCAGAAACACTGACACTCATACATCAAAAGCAGGGAACGTACAGTTCCACCTCTATTTTAATACAATGGTCAAATGAGAGAACAGAATTCATGCATTGGGCATTCACCTCTGGCAACTTATCTCCTTGTAGCATAAATCAGTACGAGAGAAAATGTCACAGATAAGTTCCTCCTACATACTAAAAGAGGTTTAAACTGTTGTACAGTACAGCCCATTTCACAGCAGATAATCACAAGACACCAACTGCTGTGAAAACAAATGCTAAGGAAGGCAGAAATTGAATAAATTAGTAGAGATACAAATTAAGTGTAGGAAATGCCTGTCCATAATATACTATTGATTTCAGTTCTCTGTTCCAGAACATAAAAAGCACTAACCAAAGGAAAGAATCATTAAACTACAACCCAGCAGTTTCATCCTTTAAGGGCCTAATATGCAGTATCTCAAGAGATATGAATGTAAGATTGGTTACATAAAACCATCTAACCACAAAAGAAGGAAAAAGCTTTATTATCATCAGCTCCACTGTTGATGATTAAATGAAAATATATGATGGAATAGCAAGACCAAACATATATTACAACCCCATCACAGAGTAAAATCATCCCTCTGCTGACTCTTCCATAAAGAAGGTGGTAAGAAAAATTCAGAAGTGAGGAGGAAAATACAGCTTAAACTGAGACGTGAAACACAGAGCAATCAGTGTTTAACAGTGTTTCTACTCAGACTTTAGGTATCCCTTCATTAACACAATTAAAATTATTTACCTTGTTACCATGAATTGTAACACATTTTAGGCAGGGCACTGTCTGTGCTCAAGGTAAACCCCTGAAGTCAAGAAGATATTTATAACTTCTACCTTTCAGACATATGCCATATAAATCTGCCATATATAAAAGATGCATTCAGCTGTTTGAAATTCATCTGAACAATTACTGATGTGTAATTTGAATTCCCTGACTCCACAAGAATTTTTTCTGAAATTATCACCTCCACACTGTGCCCAAAACTAGCACTGCCTGAACTCCTTGGCTGCTCTAGTAAGTGGAGAAAAAAGTAATGTCTGTGGAAATGTATGGGCAAGTTAGGAAAGGACAGTTACAGGTACTGTTTCAGATTCTTTCACTTTAAGATTAATTCTAAAATATTTTAATACATTAAATACTACAGAAATGCATTATCATTGTAAGAGGGGAATTCAGCAACCATTACTTGCCATGAAAGCTCTGTAAAATAAAGCATATGAAAAGGTACTTGCGTGATAACTAATTACATCCTTCAGTTACTGCCGCCTTCAGCCTTCCGCACCCTCATTCAGCTCCTCACTGCAGAAACGTAAGAGCTAGTACTGACCTCTGTAAACTGAACTGCAAGGCAGCAGTACAATGCTAGTGAAACTTTTTTTGACATCAGCGTGATAAAAGGCTGAAGTTAGTGCAAAGGAGTGGAGTCAGGTCTGGCATTGCTACTTTTCCCACTAACTATGATGACTGCTGTGACAGAGACTTCACAAGAAGTTAAGAACTAAAAGGACTGTTATAGCCGAGCCCCTGGTCAGAGGTGGGCAAGGTCAGAGATGGAGATCCAGCACTGAAGAAGCAGCTATTTAATATAAGCCATCCAAATGCTTCATTTTAACATCCACTTTCTTTTGTCTTTATTGTCATTCATCATAAAAGAACATTAAAACCATAAGAGAAACTACACGAGACGCTTGTCTGGTTGCAGTATTACCCACACCCAGGTCAGCCCTCATTTCAGCACAGTTAAACTGAACAAACACTGCTCTGGCACACAGACATCTCTCCATACACCCTAGCACAGAAGAGACCTGAATGTGTTTATTAAAAGCCTAAGGGCACATCTAATGCCATCCAGGAGACATTCAACTACTCCTTTACAAGTGTGAAAGTCCTTTCACAGACTTGGCATAATGATCCTTAGGAATGTTCTCCTTCTTGTTTGGTTTGTGTTTTGGTTGGTCTTTTTGTTTGTTTTTTACAAACAGCTAAACTGCAGAAGATGGGGCCTCTGAGAAACAGAATAGAAATTGACTTGGAGCATCTTCCAGCACAAAATAATTGTCACCGTGCTTCCTAATGAAAACTTGTACGCTCATGTAAAAGAAACAGACATTCTGCTGTGCTTGAACACATCTTTTTCTTTTTGTTATTTTAGTGACATCGTCAAGAAAGAATTATGGGTCTGTACACAAGAAAATAAAAATAACTAGGAACCTAAAGCAGAACTCACCTGTTTCTTGTGCTAATGACTGTTTAGAAAGTGCACATTTGAAAACTCCTTTTTATTCTGTCAGAGAATCATAGGGCAGTTATCTTTAATAGCTATTACTCAAACATATATATAAAAAGTATCTTATTTCTCTAGCAGTCTTTATTCTATCAAAAGGATAATCCTTAAATGCTATGTGTCATTCACTTTAGTTTTTTTAAGGCTGACAGTATTTTGAGTAAAGTGCTCAGCCATTCATGGGAAGATGTAAACCCATAACTGGAGGAATTTTTTTTTTCTTTTTTAAGACTGCTTGCATTGTTAAAAACAGGACCAGGACTTACAGGGCCAGGCTTGGTCAGTCAGTGTAGCTATAGTGACATGACAGTCTTACACCAGCTGAGAATCTGGTCCTTGTGGTTATGAACAATAGAGAACTGGCTTTCCATTCCCTTGGTGGTAAGAGACATGTAAAGAAAAACCCCTCTTGCCCTTCCCTTGTGACTTTTTGCAAATCTGCACGATGTACCTATCCAAACACTATAAATATTTACAAATTATCTGCTACACAAAAGTTTTGTTCTAATTTATGTTCAATTTTTTATGCATGAACTCATATACTTTCATTAGCCAACAGACAGGTATCAGTACTTACCTGTGATCTAAATGGTGAATAGAGAGAATAACCCCTGAATTCAAATGGGCTTGTTTTAAGGTCACCAGGATTGTGAATTCACATTTATTTCTTAACTTCTGAAAAAAGATTTCAGCTGTTTCTGGAGATGCCTTCACATTTCTTGAAGTATCTAAAATAAACATGAGAGGAAAAAACACTCAGTATAAAATCTTATGTTACTTTACAGTCTCATTCAAATAGCTTACAAAATAACAGGCTATTTCTGAGAAGCACAATTGGACAGGCAAAAGCAGGGATCAAAGTATTTAAAACATTAGTTTTGCATGCAATGGAAGCCATTTAAATGAAAGAGAACACATTTTCTAGGACACCTATTTTGTTCTGGGGAGGGGTGGTGTTTTGTTTTGATCCAGGGTCATAACTCTTACTTTCTTCAGGGGTGGCTAGATGGTACCTTTAATACCTCATCCAAAGTTTGGGCTCACTAGCAGTGAAGCACAGTGACAACACTAGACATGAGCCTAAACCCTGACACGTGACCTGAGCAACTTTTTAATGACTTCTAAAAGATGTTATGCCTATTAGCATAAATACATACATAAATTAATTAATTAAAAAAAAAACAAAACTACAAACAATTTACTCAGCTTTAAGTAATAGTTTAAAAATTCACCAAATTTCAAAATATTTTATCACTAATTAATTGCTCTATACTCCATTTGGGCGGTATTTTCCTGCTGCTTCTTGCAGAGGAAGTCATGAACATTTGTTATAGTGGCACATATATACAATAAAAACTTTACTTTTAAAAACCCACACAAAGCCTAGACTGATGCAATATTTCTGCTGAATTTGAAGATAACACGCATAGAAAATAAAAAAGGCACAAGCTTAAAACCTCTAGAGAGATAATTTACAAATAAGATGTCAAATGCTAGAAAAATAATTCCCAATCGCCAGAATACATTATACGAGAAAAAAAAATTAATATACATTTTTAATGCACAAAATCAATTCATTAGCAAGTGTAATCAACTGTGTAAAAACTAAATCAGTTCACAAGCTTCTTGTCACAGCAATTTGACCATTCTGCTCTGCTTGGGGACACTAACTCAGGAACAGCAGTCAAGAGCTAACACCAATAGAACTGGTGATTTTCTTTCGGCAGCACTGGAGCTGAGCTATCAAGTACACCACTCTCAACTTACACCACTGTTCTTAAAACAGTTTTACTCTTTAAGCCGGACTTATGAAGATGCTGGTCTCCATTAACAGAAACAGTTTGTTTTGGTTTATGGATCAGGAATATTTTAATATCTGTTTAGAAAATGGAACAACCTGTGCAACTGTGAAGTCCTAACCAAGCTCCTGAACAATGTCACACCCAGTTGAATTTCATGTGTTTTTCACAAAGGAGAACCCAAAAGAAAAAGAAAATGAAAAAGTTAATTTCTACCAAATTCCTATGATATTCTCATAAGCAACTGATGAAAGAAAGTATATGCTTAACACCCCCACCCTTAAGGAAGGCCAGCCCATACATTTATAACTATCCCCCTCCTTCAATTCTAACTGGAGCTATTGGGATGCAAACATTGCTCTACAGGTGGCCTGTGCTTCTGCAAGGAAACAAACCCTCACCATCACATGGATCTCTCCAGAGCCAACCCAGTCCTCATGGCTGTGTGAGAGGCAGAGGAAACACAGAGCTGCCACAACACCCATAAAACAGGAATAATTTATGAGGTCTCTTCATGTCACCCTTAATCATTACCTGATCACTACACTGGATGAGAATTTTCCATCCTTTATTCTATAAAACCTTATCTGGGTACCCTATAATCATTCACTGTGGCCTCAGATAACCTTCCCGTATACAGACAATAGCAGCAAGACCTGACTGCATCATGCTGGCAGCCTAAATACTAAAGTTACCATCACACTAACTGCTGGAGAGTTACATTGCCAAAACACATGGCCATTCAGTTTTGGTATTGCAGATAGGTCAGATTATACTTGCTGCTCAAAAAAGCTACACAGCCTTTTGAATTATTACTACTCTTATGAAGCACAACGCTCTTTGCTCAGGGCAGGCACCAGGGGAATTACTTAAAAGCAAGATGACTGAAAGGTCCTTGATCTGTCAGATCCATTCTTTTCACACTAACACAGGAGTGCAAATCCCTCCTTCCAATTGCCTTTGAACACTAGCAGTAGGTGCTTGATAGATCACCAGCTGTGCTCAATAAATATTGCTTCAGGCTTCTTCTTGATATTTGGCTCCTAGTAATCAGTTTAAGACCCAACAAAAATACTTTACTGGAACTGGGCTTCTTCCATAATAGCTTGGAAAAATCAAATTGGTGTATCTCAGACAATAATTTGCAGTTTCTCAATAGTTACATAAAAAGCTCATACTGTGAACATTTCTAATATACAAAACCAGAGGCATAAACTTTTTCAACTTGGAGTGCAAAAATAAGGAGAGAATTATTAGTTTGAATGAGAAATTTATCTCTAACCATGATATATATTTGGGTTTATTTTCCTAGAATATTGCGTGTCTTTGGTTTGACCACAACAATTCACAAACCCGTAGTGCCATCACTCCATCTTTAACTTATAGAAACATGAAAGTGACAAATAAAGAAACAAAAAATCCAAACTCAAAGCATGTCTCACCCCTTGTTCAGGCCAGATCCTTTAAGAGCTGACATTGCAAAGCAGCCTGAAAGCCCAGCAAAGAAAATCACTGACCATAAGTCCTGCAGAAACTCAGTCCTTCAGAAGACAAGCTTAGCAGCTGCCGGTGCTCCCAAAAGCCCTCACTATTAGGACACATTTCCCCTCTCAGAGACAACGTGCAATCAGAGCTCTCCAGCAAACACCAACATCACACCAGTGTTTCCTGGAGGTGTCAAGAGCAGACACTGTCATTTCAGTCATGTTCATGAGTTAATAATTACTGCACTTTTAACAAAGACAGCGAGTAACTTTCACCAGGACTCACTCCACAAGTCCAAAGGACTTCCACCAGTCCAAACAGGTAGTGGAGAAAGAAGCAGTTTTACTCTCTGCGGTCACCAGCCTTTTAACTGCTCTCATCATCCCTGTGGTGACAACTGCATTCATAAAAACTTAAGAGGAACTATTACAGGAAACTGATCCAGCCGTGCTTCCTCACAAAAAAAGAAAAAAAGTGTTGGAAGTATGGACGTAGGCACGAACAAGTTATGGGTGGTAAGCAGGAAAATTTCCATACACAGCACCAGCAGCACACTAAATCACACTATGGAAAGACTTAGAATAAGCTATTCACTACCATTCATTTCCAGTCCACAATAAAAGAAAACAGTTATTAAATGGAATGAGTACCTCTTCCTAGCAAAGGGTGTGCTCTCAAATTTTTGAAGAGCATCTGAAAGTATACATACAGTATGAACTGAATTATAAAACAAATTCCTGCAGAATAGTCTTTGAAGTAGGCATACTAACTAATTGAGCTCCACAGTTTGTTTCATGTGCACATAATCAGCTTTTAATAGCAGCATCTATAAATCAATTCAGCATCTGACTGTAGCGCTGCTGAACTATCCAAATTAAATTCTAGTGGTTTGTGGAAGGAGGGCTGAAGGCTAAAATGAGGCTGAAAAATAAAATTGGCTCAATTTTGTTTCAATTTCCTACACTAGGAGGGATGAGTGTCACAAGCATATATTCACATCCTGTCACTTTCCCGTATTCAAGTTTTTGGTTAGTATTTTTGTAACTAGGATTTCACACAGCCTTCAAAGGGCAACTGTTTACTTTACATGGTTCTTTTATTTAGATAATAAATATAAACTAAGCTGCACCCAGCCAACCAGGCAGCATTCAAAGCCAATCCAATAGCAAAATCTTTACAAGGCTGACAGAGTACAACAGGATTTTAAGTGGAGCACAGTGCATTCAAATTCAGGAGTTGCATTCCTCTAATGAAAAATGAAGATATAAAGAAGTAAAACAACCTTTATTAGACCAAAGCCTTGCTAGATGTGATATGCATTAAATCCTTCAATAGAAAGGCTGGTTGTTTTGCTATTTAAGCTGATACATAAAGATCAGCTCGTAAAACATTTTGAACTACTTTACCTATAAATTTTTCTATTCCCCTCTCAAAGATCCCCAGTTGTTTCAGACAGAACAGCAAAAAAGCAGCTGTAGTTTTTCAAACCCACGTGAACCTGAGTTGGATTTTCCAAGGCTGTAGGAAGGAGCTCTGCAAGAGTCTGGGGGAAGGTGTTGCAGCTCTACCTGAAGTTTAAAAAACTACAAGATACAGGGTAAACACTAACCCTGTTAAGACTGGGGTCATTCCCAAAGGCTGTGCTTACACTCCAGGGCCCAGGAGCACTGCCCAGTTCCCAAACCCAGGTGAATCCTAGGACTACAATCGAAACGTACGTCAGGACACAAGCAGGTATATCCAGACCTCTATGCGCCCAAGCGCCCCCCCTAAACTGGATCCAACTTGGTCTCCCCAGAACAAACACTCACAAATGCCAGGAACAAGGACTCCAGTAATTAATTTCCCAAGTGGCATGATCAGGACCTTGGGATACCCCACAGACTGTTTAGGGACACAGCCCACAAACTGTCCTGGTAGTTTTGACACCCCCATGATGTAGTGTTTCTGCCTTCTTATTTCCACTAAAGAAATGCTTCAGCAAGGATGCATGCAGATAGAAATGCAGTAGATGAGAAGGAGAAAAAGGAGAGGGCAAAATGCTCTTCAGCTGAAATGAAACAATCAAAACAAAAACTGACTTGAAGCCAAATCATTAAATCAAATAAAAACAAGGGGGGAAATGTTACAGTTTGTTCTTGCAGCATTTGGGGAGGTTCCAACTGCCTTTGCTTTGTAGCTTCCTCTGTTCTGAATGTCAGCTACAGCTTTGGTATGTCATCCAGCAAGGGCTTTCCTCCAGCTCAAACCATATGCGAAGTCCTACAAGTCACAATGGACTGACACAAAAGACTAGAAGACCTGTTTCTGAACACATTTTCCTCCCAATTACATTGGCTGTTCATATTCATATCCTTCAAAAACAGTAATCATATCACTCCTGGCCAAAACTCCGGCTCACCTATATGCTACATACTGATGTTTTAAACTCCTTTTGGCACAGCTGAGAATACAAATTTACTGTGGGACAACAGGAGAGAAAGGTACTGAGAGCCTGGACAACTAGGCTTGAATCTGGACAACTAGGATAGACTCTGCAAATCCATGACTGTCTGTGGAAAACAACAGCTGTAATATAATATAGATTCCCTGTGAAATGACAATATTACCACTGACATCTGCCTAGAAGCATTCTGCAAGAGATGATACAAAACAAGTTTGGGGGTGATTATACCAGTGGCTGGGTTAAGCCTCTGAGCTTATATACAAACCAGCTGCTTCTAGAAACCAAGGCAAGTCAGATGGGACCAAATCCTTCTGCGATGGATTCCGTACCATGGCTCTCTCTATCTTAGTCTTAACATGCCAGAGCACAATGCTAAGATACTTACACATCTTTCATCTTTCCTTGGGCTCTTGTCCCTTCAGCAAGAGGGAATTTGCACCAGGATTACCAGTGGAAATAATTTCCTGTAATGTAAAACAGCTCAGCTGCACTGCAAAAAATCAGGCGGGCTCTTCCAAAAATGTCAGGTCCATGAACAAGAATTTCATGACTTTTGGATTCAGCAGGCAAAAAGTAAATAAAACATAAATAGTTATAGAAGAGGTTCTAGTGACTGTATCTGCAATAGCATATTTCTGACAGTTTTTCAAACCTTTTGCAAATGACATGATAAGAAACCTAATTGCAGACAAACCTGAACTTTGAACATGTAGGACTCCAGATTAGAAGTCTGTATTCTTAGCACAGGAGGCTGAAACAGCTGATTTGCTAACAAGCAATACAGATCCTGCCACACTAGATTGTGAATAAAACAACTCCTATCAAACTGCCACAGAAAATGAGAATGTGCTCTCTTGAACATTTCTGAAAGGAATTTTAGAAATGTATAGATCAAGACACAGGGAAGCAGCACACATACAAAAGTAGTATCAGGAATTTTTAAAGGCATACATGATACAGAAAACTTCTGTTCCTTGTACACCAGAAATACTATCCCTTTCAGAGAAACTATCATCATGCTAGATACTATCACCAGGAGAGAAGGTGCTACTCAGTGGGGACCTATGACATGACAGCAAAATAATGAAGATAAAAGACTTCTGTTCTTGTTACTGAAATTCCACTGCTAGGAAATTAAAATGTGTGCTGCACAGTATGCTCTGCACCATGTATTTATTATTGTAATGCTTTCTGGTGATTTATAGGTTCCAGGTTATCAATTATAAGATGCAATAGCTTTTTTGATTACCAGTTTTTCCTAGCCTATATTCCAACACTATTCTTAAACCCGTTTTGAAGATGCTTTGTATGTGCTCCCTCATAGGTAGAATCATGTACTGCTACTTAGAATTATGTGGTTTAGGTTTTTCACAGCCAATACCATTATAAAACCTACTATGTTTGAACAAGGCCACTGATGTAGCACAGAGTGGGATTTCTTTTGTTTCTTCATTTCATCTTCATTTCAATGGAGGTTTCAGCTATATTTAAAAGGTTACAGCTTTATAAATATATATGTGAATATAAACATGAACTCCCTTTAGGCACAAAACAGCTTTCTAGAAGCTGCTTTGAGAACACCTTGAAACCTGTGGAGAAAATCAAGCCCGCCTTGTTTTCCTTGCAGCTGCCATCTGTGGTATATGCACCTAGTTATGCTTGGTTGCATACTGTCACATGAGCACTTTGTGTCAAACTGACCTAACAACAAACAAAAATATTACACCAAGAAATGCTGTTAACACTGGGACATTGAAGAGCAGAAGAAAAATAATGCATCATCTTCCAGCCTTACTAGTACTGTAACAAGGGCATGACACACATGAGAACTGCTCAAAGACTGATTTTATTTTCATTATATAGCATGGCCAGGGTTTTAACAGTCATTCAACTCACAGCAAAAGGGGAGGACAGGAGGAGGAGAAGGAGATAGTGCTGCCAGCCTTTTCCAAATGGAAAGGCAGGCTACCAAAGGTAAACAAAGCCTAATCAATTAAAAGCAATAAGGTACAAACTTAATGGCAATAATAAATCATGCAAGCAGATTATGCTAGATGTAGATCAAGCTGCATCATATGCCCTACCCTTCTCTCTGAAGATGACACAACTCAAATTCTCGAATATATCATATTCCAGTGGTGAACTATCGTACAATGACAGACCATATAAGATCAGCACCCACCACAGCACCTCTGAATTAGGATCATGCTTGGTGTAGGCAGTCCAATACCCTCAGCAACACACCATGTCTCCCCCTCACTGTGCAAATGTCAGTAAGACTTACTCATGCTCTCTGCTCAGTCATTTTCTCTCAAAATCTCAGTTTGTTGCGACGAGAATGCTCCTCCCGAGGACTTAACTCCTACAGCCTGTGTTTCACAGATTCATTTAGGCTGGAAAGGACCTCTTGAGATCATCTAGCCCAACTGTAATCATTTGTGGAGGACCTAGAAGGTTTACCTTTTTTCTCCATGAAGAATCTGTTTCTCCCTCTTGGTAGTGATTTGGATCTCTCATCCCAGTTTTCCTTCATCTCTGGCTTTCTAGGGTGTAACTGCTTTTTGCCCACATCAGGGCTAACTGCCTTCAGCTAACCAAAACTCTATGTGTTAAGAATTTAAGTGCTGATTTCTTTTCACACAACACAATGGTGAGCTTAAGAAAGCATTAATATGAGATCATTTTGCAGATGACCACAACCATGCAGTCTGCATGAAAGATTAACTTCTGACAAAAGAGAATGGCCAACAACCACTGCCACTGATAGAAAGCACCAGAAAACTTAAACCTGTATCCTAACAGCAAAAATAGAGCAAGCAGGGAAGGGGGAGGGAGGCCATCACTGGAAAAAATTGTATCTGAATATGGACACATCCAACACCACTGTTGTTAGCCACAGGTCTCCAGCAGCAGACTGACAGCAGCAGATGGGGGGAGAAGGCAGGAAACTGAACTGTAAATATTCAAGCACTAGCAGGAACAGGAAGTGGCAGAGAGACCACACCTGAGGGTAGAGGTAGGACACCAATGCCATCAACCATACTGGTATACTTGGAAAAGTGTCTCACAGGATATCTGTTTTGATGCCAGAAAAAGAAAGGATAAGAAGATTTTGAATTGGGAACATCAAAGAGGAGAGATACCAAGGAATACCATACACATAACACAGCTGTGAGCAGGGCAGACAGGCAGAAAATACATGGAAGGCTTCAGCAAACCTTTACCAGAGATTTCAAGAAAGCTGGGAAAGACCAGAGCTCAGATTCTCCAGAAGTTCTGATTTAAGTCAGGTATTAATGGAGTCCATGCTTCTGTGAATGTGCCCACTAGCCCTGATTCAACTCATGCTCAATGTATAAGCTTGGATGAGTTATAATTATAAAATGTTTCCAGGCTCTAATTTGCTCTTGTAGGCTTATTTTAGTCCAGCATCATCAAAATGCATGTAAGTGCACCATAGAACAAGTTGCAGGAGAATACAAAGGCACTGGTTTGATAATCGTGTACCAGGTTTGTGATGCTACTTTGTGTCTTTGAGGAACTCTCCCTATACTAGATCAATTTTACCAACACCCCTGCTCTCCAGAGAACAGAAAGACTTAAAAGGGTCATCCACCCATTCCTTAGCCAATTACCTGAACGATTATGTACAATGACTACAGTGTAGCTAGAGTTTCCTAGATATTTGATTTTTTTTTATAAGATAGAATGAAATAAAAAGTATGGAGACTTCCACCACTTCTTTTCAGCAGCTATTCCACAATCTAATCTAGTTCACTGAGAAAGTCTCCTTTTATCTTAAATCCTCTCCATTTGTAGTATCATTACACTACTCTTACCTCTAGCTCTTTGACTACTAAATAATTCCTTCATTTTAAACCACTAAGAATCTTTTAATACTAGACACTTATCATAGAACACTTTTGTCACTTCTTGGACAAGCTGTACATGCTCAAGTTTTTTCAAAAGCTTTCTTACTAAGCCAGTCCTTTTGTTACTGTATAATCAGGTTTGCTGTTTTTCTCTTCAGTCCCTGCAATTCATTGATATTTTTCTGAAATGCAGAAACCCAGAGTGAATGCAATAACCCAGACGCATTTTTTTTTAAAAAAAAATTCAACCTCCCAGATCTTTTACTCCCCTATGCTTTCCTTATGCTAATGGTGTGTGCAGGAATTCTCAATAAGGGTACACAAGGTTTTCCTCAAGTCAACCCTCTTCCTTGAATGAGAACTGAGCAAATCTAGGGACTATTTCAAGTTCAAGGCATATTACTTAATGTTACAGAAAATTTTAAGAGTGCCTTTGGAACAGCTGGGGCACAATATGCAAATGCATGCTTAGGGAGCTATTAAAACACAGATTATTGACCTCAAAACTAGAAAAGATCCTTTGGAACCCTTCTGGATCATTACACAGCTGTACCTAGAGACTATGGACTTCCAGACAGAGTCAAGGCTGGTGGATGTCATCTTCGTTTTTAGGATAAGCACTACGGACGTTACGACCATCTAATTATACTTAAATAAGCATTTATGCTGGGGAAATTGTATAAACATTGCTCTAACAGAGTATAAACATAGCTCTAACGTTACAATTGGAGCTCTTTTTCTTATTATACTCCATGTTTTCAGAGAAGGAAATAGCCTCTCAAATTCCACTAAAAGAGTTCTCAGTTATGGATCGCTGGCAATATTGATTGTAATGGCTCCCTTGGAAACATTACAGTCTATCATAGTAACGTTGGTGCTGCAGCAAATATGTTAATCTGCTAAAAGCCTTTTTGAGCATTGTGTCTTCAGAAGTCTCTTTCAGTCTACTGGTCCTTTTAGACCATGCCCATTGCTTTAGCATTTTGCAACAGCCCAGAGTTGTGAGCAGCTGCCCATGAGATGACTCAAGCTAAAAGTCAGTTTTCTAAGTTTGTGTGTCTCTGTGAAGTCACCAGCATCACACACACCCCCAAAAACAAAATATGCACCAAAAAACCAAAAGCAAATAAAACGTTAACAAATGTGAAGAATTTTTTGCTGTAAAATTCTTCCATGTTGAAAATGGCTACAGAAATTTTTTTCTATCTGAAATATCTAAGTGAGCATTCATAGTAGGTGTTTATTGTGGAAAATATGTCCAGACAAAAAAAAATTAAAAACTAAAGTACCCTTTCTTATATTTCTCGTCAGATTTTCCTGAGAGGAAATCATTTGGACAATGCCAAGTTGGAAAAAAATATCATTTCTTAATCATTGATACAAAATATACAGGAATTTAGACAAAAACAGATGGACAGGAAAAAAAAAAAATCAAAGAGTGAAAAATCCTTTTTCACCCCTTATTCAGCTGTACCTTAGCAGTACAGGCAGGAGAATACAGCTGCTCAGTGGATCTGCACCTTGGCACAAAATCAAACAGGACAAAATATAGGGAAGAGTCACTACAAACAAGTACAGTTTTTCATGACAGCTATATAGAATTTCCAGCCCTTATCCAACAGTTTTAAATAACTTATGAACTCAGTCCTGTACATCCCTTAAGACTCAGTGGAAACAGTGAAGTTAAGCATACCTGGAGCTATTTTATCAAGGTAGCACCTGTATACCCTGGAGAATACAGACTAGAAGAACATAAGCTGGGGAGGAGGGGAGAGTAGAAAACCTATTTCCCACATTTTATAGGCAGAAAGTAGAGGGAAGACAGACATTGTGATTGATCTAAAAGGGATGTGTAGGAAATGCTGCTGTCCTTTGTGGCATCTCACTAGAGAATGAGCCATGCTGCAGTGGGGGAAGAAACCATAAAAAAAAAAGATTAACCTAGCAAGTCTCAGGCACACTTTGTGACTACAGAACTATGCCACAGCAAAAGTAATTACATAAGGGTAGCAAGACCTCATTTTCCCCCATCATTTCCTCTTGCTAATGCAATCCTCCCCCAGCAATATGGAAAGATGCACTTGACAGCTACCTAGAAGGGTCACTGTCCTCTCTCTCAGGGCACATGTGCTGCATGTGCTCGGTTCTCTCTGGCACACAGAACAGATGCTGTCCTGCTGTCAACATCACATCTTTTAACTTCAGCCAACACCATTGCCCCCTGCCACACTGCCAGGAGAGGCTGCCAGGTAAGCAGGCATCTGCACCTGCCTGCTCTTGACAGGGATATCAACATGGAGAGAGGCTCTTTGGCCCCACTCCTCCAACCATCAGGTCCCTTTTCACGGACCAACCAGGGTTCTGCCCCATATCCCCACATGGACACCATCATAATGTAGTCCCCTTTCATACATGCCTTAGAGCTGTACATCATACTCATCTTCAGCTTTCCAACAAAAATGCCAGCTGGAGCCCTGACATAATACAAGCCCCAACAAGGATTTTGTACTTTTAATATTCTAGAAGAGAGACCTCATTGTAAAGGCAGGAAGAAGCAAATGGAATTCTGTCTGCTGTTGGTCAGTATGAACCGTTTGGGGCAATACTGAATGTATAAACAATATATGGTTATTTGCATTAACCTGAACAACCAGACACTCATTAAAAAAAAATTTAGAGATTCATCATTGTCCCAGTAGAAAACAGACCCCCAGGGACTTCAATTTATTGCAGGTATCAGATACAACCTGGCTGTGAAAAGCACAGGCTCAAGTCCACAAGAACACAGTAAAACACAACATGGCTTTAAATTGAGTCACACCCTGCTGATAAATAAATGCACGTATTCATTCACTCCAAAGGTTGAAGTATCAGAGACTGGAGATGTTAGATGTCCTACCAAGCCCAGGCAAAGCCACCAAAGTCATGCTGGAATTTAACAGACTGAAAGGTGACAAGAGCTATCAAGACACATGGAAAGAGATGAGAGTAGGAAAAAAAATCAGGGAAAAAAACCCAAAAACAATTAGACAAAACCCCAACAAAACAACAACAAAAAAAAAACCCCAGAAGTGACAGACAACAAAAAAAAAAACAGGCTTTAAAGGGAGTAAAGGGTTTAAAGGGAATATTTAATCTGAGACTACTACCTTTCCCTCCTCAGAAAAAGCCCACTGCAGAAAATCAAAAGAAAACAAAACAAACAAACAAACAAAAAGGAAAACAAAATAACATTTTGTGTAAAATACTTTTCCTTGGAATGAATAATAACAATTTTTAGAGCTGAACTTAAAAACAACTTTGCTGCTTAACCCTTATACTTCTGTGGTAGTAATGCCTAATACACACTCTCAACAACAATATTTATTAGAAACTTTCAGCATAAGACAGTTGCAATCCCCAAATGCCACAGGCCAAGTTTTATGTCACTCCTTAACAATATTTGTATCAACTCTGCACTAATGACTACATACAGGGATTACAAGCTTCTCAGTTTCTGTATCTGCCATACATTTGCTTCCCATTCACTTTCCATTTCTCTACTGTACAATTACATCATCAATCATACAGCTCAATCAGAAGCTCAAGATATTTAAGTCTTTCTTCCATAACTTTTTCCCCTTTATTTTACAGATAAACCAGCACAACCAGTTAGCAAGCAACACAATCTCCAGTTCTGGGCATATTCATGAATATCCAGCAGGGGTAAATGCATCATAGTTCTCCATGTATTAAAATTCATGGTTTAGGATGGAAAATTGATGCAGGATCCTCACATGCTATCTCCTTTTTTGGGCAGGGTCTTCAAGCAGTAGACACTTCACAAACACCTCCTCTTGCTACAATTACTCCTCCTTCCTAGAAGAGGTTGCTGAATATTAACTTCTTCTGGAGCAAGGGTATGTCTCAGAGGAGCAGCTACACCAGCAAAAGCAGCCCAGCTTTTCAGGGCTCTCCTGCTCTCCTTCAGCACCCAGCCTGGCTCCCCAGCAGCATTAATCACAATCCTGGCAGTGCCCTACCACAATGGTTACTGTTTGCACAGGTGCAGAGGTGACTTTAGAAAGTTCTAGAAGTGGAAGGCAGCAAAGGGAAAGCTTATGCTGTTATTCCAGACAGACCAAAACCTTTCTGGCTACCACATTGTCATACAGCAATTGTTTACATTAGGCATTTCTAACATCAAAAAACATGCCAGTGCCTACTGAAATTAAACTTTGATTAAAACTTTTGTTCTCTACAGATGATCTCTATGATGGAGGCCCCACATTTTGAGAATTCAGTGCTTCTGAGTAAAAACAGTTTGCATGCAAGACAAAAAAAACCTGCAGATAAGTCTTCACTCTGCAGTCAGCTAAGACAGTTGGCAACATTAACATCCTCATTCCCAGCTGTCTGTTACCACTCCTCAGGGAGATGGATACAGCTGGAGAAAGGGGATTTTACGGGACTCTAATCCAT
This sequence comes from Ploceus nigricollis, assembly GCA_013399945.1. Classification (NCBI taxonomy): domain Eukaryota; kingdom Metazoa; phylum Chordata; class Aves; order Passeriformes; family Ploceidae; genus Ploceus; species Ploceus nigricollis. The sequence continues at coordinate 59,359 of VXBC01011829.1, forward strand.
GTCACTGCAGTCAGCCAGGTTCGCTCCTGAAGCTGGCTGATTTTGCCATCAGCAAACATGGGAACACTCATATAATCTCTTGCTTTGGAAGAGTTGTGGGGACAGTAACCTCTAGCTTCTGGGCAGTGATGAGCAGCTGGGAACAGTAATATTTTCAGCAGGCTCAGCTGGAACCTGGAGAAAGCATCTGCCCACAGTTTCAATGACAGGTGGCAAGGAAAAAGCAGTGTGTGTTGTGAAGTGCACAGGCAATGTAAATCCTATTTCTGCGACAAAAAGTTTACTCATCTCTGCTTTTAAGGCTTTTTTAGCTTCCTTCTTTAGTAAATGTCCAGAGATGACATCATGAGACAAAAGAGAGTGAACTTTCCAAAGGGATATAAGATAGAGTAATATTTTCTTGCTAGTATTTTAAAATAACACACTAATGATCCAGTCATACAACAACAGATAACACATCAGTTATAGCAAGAAGCCTATTTTAGGGGTTTTTTTGTGCCAGCATTTTGTGCCTGCCAGCACCAATTCAAACAACAGTACTACCAAGTCCTTTCATTTACCCCACTGACAGATTAAATTATTTTCTGGTGTTTCATAGCACATCTTGAATATACCATATTCAAGATATACCATAATATAGATATGGTATACCTATATTTTGTATTCCATATTCAAGGTATACAATAATACCATCAGAATATAGCATATTTTGCCTCTAAAATTGTCCTTCCTCTGAATAAATTCCAAATTCTGCATTCAGATACATAAGCTCTCACATTTTCATGACTGACATGTCCTTTTTATCTTTTCCTTAAATGCATGCTTCTGTTTGTAACCATCTGACTGCTCTCTTCTGTCCACCTTTTAGCCTTCCCTTTGAAGAGAATATACACCCTTTGATGGGCATACACTGTCCTTACACGTCACCCGGCTTTCATTTTTGTTGCCTCTCATCCCTTGATTTGCAGTGTACCTTCCACCACTCTCCACTGTTGCTGGAGGCAGTGGGAAGGTGTCTCCATTACTACACACACACACACTCTTTGGACAAAGAGTCTGATGAACAGTATCTGCTCTCAACAAGAGAGACCCAGAAAGACTATCTAAATACTCTATCTATAAAATACACATAGTACAGAATTTAAAGGGAGGGTGACAAAATGTTATTGCCTAGTGAAATGCCAGAGGAGATCAAGTCACTCTTGAAGCCCTTCTCTAGATTGTCACACCTCAGAACACTGTTTCCTACTGCCAGTTGAAATATCTGGCTTCACTGGGACTTTGCATGAGCTTAATGTTCTATCTTCTAGCATAGAATTGAGTCAGTCATCCAAAACCCTCATCACCCTTCAGCCTCTGTTGTTGTGGTTTTGTCTACTTCTTCAAACTCCCCCGTGGTTACATATGCAACAAATCCTCTTGAAGCAATATGATTTCCATATTTGCATAGGAAAATAGCTACGTTGGACTTTCATCTTCACCTATCCCCTCAAATCACATTAAGGCAGTATCCTTAAAAAAAATAACTATAAGAATGACAATGTGTATTTCTCCAAAAGCCTTCTTTAACTACATTAATTACATTTCAGTCCATCCATCTGGTTTGGGCTTTACCCAAGTGTCATCCAAGTGTTTTGCAAAGGGAGGAACAAAGGTGTTGAAAATTTCACTGACTTACATAAAGAGCTGCCAACACAGAGACATTAGTGACATAGATATTCTGACTTCTGTTCTGCTGCTCTGACCAGCAGAGGAATAATTTTACTCCCAACATATTTTGACATAATAATATCTGCTGTTGGCTAGAAAGTGCTGGCAGATGTTCACATACAGCAACAGTAACATTTTTGAAGACTTCCTCCTGTTTTCTATTCATAATTGTATCTTCCCACAAGCTACACTAGAACATTTTACAATTACTTTGCAAATCACATTTCCAGAAAAAGAAGTCCCTGCAGCTAACTAAACACAGATTACAGTGGCATTCTGTTGCTACCATTCATGACAACCAAGGAGCACCAGACACCTAAAAAGCTTTAGAATCCAGCACCTAAATCTGCTGGAGTCAAGTACACACACACAAAACAAAAGTCCAAGTAACAGCAAATTTCAAATGGCTAACATTATTTCTAAATCATGGCATGACACAAGACTATATGTGTATAGTCTAAATTATCTTGATTGGACAGTGCCAGACTAAAATTACATTTAAAGAGTAACTGCTTACTGTCTTATCTGACCTAGAAATACAAGTACCTTTAAAAAGTCACTTACACAAGGGAGAATTTGCTAGAACAGCCAATCAGATACTAAACCCCTATATTGAAAATTGATGCTACATCTAATTAAGCAGTCAAAACTGACTTTTTGCCTAGAAACTGAAGTAAAGAGACTATTCTCCTTTAACTAGATATATAATTTTCCCATCAAATATCTTTAATTGTCTATTACCTGTTGGCAGTTCAACATGCCACATTCATAATTTCCTTCTAAAATAGAGAACAGCATTTAGGACTTCTGAATGGTTTAAGCTTATGTTAAGTAAGGCTTTACATCAGTTGAGAGTGTGGTCTATCAAAAAGGCAACATACTAAAGTGCTGTAAATACGTATATGATACGAGAAAAGATTTGCTATCTGAAGAAACCAAGAGGCAAAGGATGGATCACAAGTTGGAGCTTCCAGAGTAAGTTCACAGATCATTTAAAGTAATTTGCACCATTCTCATAAAATCTTTTCTGTCTAGGACTAAGGCTTTAGCTAGAATAAGGAAAAACCCACACAGACAAACCAAATTTCAAGGCAACACACACACATATTTGAAATTCACACACTGCAAATACATACATTAAGAGGTACACATTGCAGCAAAGTTCCCAAAGTGTGAGTTCTAAGAGCAGAACAAAAATGACTAAGTGGTCATTAGACCACAGTGGACCCAGTGGTCTGATCAAGGAAGGAAATTTCTCTATTTCTAAATGCAATTTCAAAAATTAAAATCTCTCTGCTCAGTAAGGACCCCATTTACTATAAGAAAATCAGTAGTCATCTTATGCAGTAGCAGGGAAAATTATCTCCAGTCCTGCAGGGCATTAAAGACTTCCTAAGGGACACTGAGTGACTTCAACCACCATTTACCATTTAGACACGAGTGTTTTCATCCTTGTTATTCCTCTGATTGTTGTCAACAAAATAAAAAGGCTGCTGGGAAAATTTAAAACTCCTCTCTTCTTTTGTTACAAATAAACTGCTAACCCATTTGGGAACTATGCACACTTGTAATTGCAAAGAACGACAGAAAAACTTGAGAAAAAGTAATTCTGTAGTAACCCAGTAATTTTTTTGTCCTGACACTGGGAAAACATACCAGCAAGTCTTATTCTTCCAAACCTCAAATCCTGTTACCACTGAAGACAAAGTGAGTTTTAACTTCCCCCCACTCCCTCACCCCAATGCTATAGTGATAGCACAATGGGGCTTCAACCCAGAACCACACCTTAAAAATTACACCTATTTTAGGACACGACACCAATCCCACTGGCACACAAATGCATTGCCATTCTAAGCAGCAGATCCCTTCACAGAGGTCTCTGCTCTGCAGCCACAAGCCCATCACAGATGTTTAAAACCAGCATGTGCCAGTGTTTCTTAATGCATATGCCCATGTGTCTCCACATTCATGTCCACAGTGACACATGCTGGCAGTTCCAGGGAAGAACACTGAGAGAGAGGTCACCTTAAAAAAAAAAAAAAAGGCTTTGGCAACTATTAGCTTCCTGATAAATTATCTTATTAAAGCAAACATGAAAAAAAAATTCCCTTTCCAGAGCTTATCTCCCTTGGATCATAACTCTTCTGCACATGAAACACAGACTCTTGCCTGTT